>JBCEWB010054726.1:0-13987 GCA_039654565.1 Peronia peronii | reverse complement strand
GTCGATTCTGGGTCACAAAATGTTCGGAGTCGCGATTCAGCCAGTTCGTTGAATCGGCCCATCCTTACTACACACTACACTACAACACACTACTGACCAATACTTCAACTTTTATCACCACACATCATGCATTATCACTGTCCTATCTTGTCTCGCATCATGACTCTCTTACCAAATTAAAAAAATTTTTCAAACTTTGTATTCTATAATGGAAGGAAAGAAAAAAACAAGCTTTTATTAATACGCTTAATATATATGAAGACTCCAGTGGAAAAACCAGATAAGTCACATTTTTGTGAAAAATGAGTTATTACCCCTATGTTTTAAATAAGCACACTGCTAAGATTTGTTTACCAGAACTGTAACTCGGAAAAACCAGGTAGGTTCCGCTAAAAAGAGAGTTTTCAAAAGGGTATACAGTGAAAGAAGCAGATAAGTCCAAATTGTACAGCGGAAAAACCAGACAAGTCCACCAGTCAATGTCACATGACTTTGATAATCCAATCAGAAAGCGCCATTTTGTAAACACAAATTAGTATTAATACTGATTTTTTTAAAGGGGATTATAAAACAGCTTGTCCTGTACCAACAAGACCAGTAAGAGAGGTGCAGTTTGAAAGCACCAAACTGAATTTGATGCTTTATCGCAATAATTGAAATGGTCCATTTGAAACTGCTATTCTTTGGAAACTAGTCAGAAAGGGGAAAAAGCCTGCCAAAATAACAACCCTGCAACCTGCGTACTTGAAATCCATTCCAGCCGCAAGAGCCAAATACAGTGAAACCCTGATAACATGCTCACCCCTGGGACCAAACTCGAAGGATCATGTTATCAGGGTGAGCATGTTAACAGGATCAACGATTTTTCTTGTCCAGACCCGTGCTGATTTTTGGAAACATGAAAAAAAGACTTATGAATAATACATTTGAAATAGAACACATACATGTATTTATTATACATGTAGTTATTACAGTCAAACTGTTTTCACAAAAAAGTCGGAAAATTTTGTCCCCCATCCCCCTCCCCCGATATTTGGTCTTGGTGGTCTGGCACTGTCCGCTTTTGTAAGACACTTCCACAAAAATCAAGGCTTCTCATGCTAGAAGTTTGCATTGTTTTGAGAAAAGTTCGCAACTTCTCACAAGATCCAGGGATGAGACTTTAAAATTGTACAGTTAGTGGAAATTCAAAGAACTGTAAGATCCTGCAGGCAGTGTCATCATCATCATAATCATCAAGCGTAGACTATCTAACTAGACTAGATCTATTTTCTAGATCTAGACAGCGAATAGCGGCCCTCTTACATTAGTCTCTGTAAGACCATAAGCATATTATTTACTGTTATCGGTACTCTGATGTGCTGATTTTTAACTCTCACAGACAAAGAAAGAGATTGTTATTGTTTTTACTTTTACTTTTTTAGCATGTTGATTAACTCATGATGTTATGAAGAGAGTGAGAGAGAGATTTTTGTGAATTTTAAGTTTTAGAGAAAGATAGACACAGAGAGAATGTCAGTGAGAGTGAGAGACTGACAGATAGGTATAGTGAGAGGGAGAGTGGATTGGGAGGGGAGAAAGGCTGAATGAGAGAAATAAAAAAAAAAAACGGAAATGCATAACGAATCGCTTTCATGACCATTTGATGAGTTTTATTTTAAAACAGTAATGTTGATTTGAATTGGAATTGGGGATTTTTTTTTTTTTTTTAATCATTTCCATAGATTTTTTTGTCTGTTGCTTTTGATTGTATGATAAGTTTGTTTGTTTGTTCTTGTAATACTATTTATTTCACATATCCTAATTCATACAAAATATGCAGCCTTACAATTTTCCTGCTGTTTATCTGAGAGCTGTATCAGAGAGCAAAAAGCTAAAGAACATTAATCTTTTGTAGCGCGTGAACACTTTCTCCAAACAAATTTCTCCAAAAGAGTAAAAGTCAAGCGCACCATCATAACAATTATTCCTCATGAGTTGCAATCTGATAGAAAAATCTTTATCAAGATAAATATAACAATCAAATGAGACTGTTTATTTAAGTAGTACACATTCCTGGATGAAACAAAGAGCTTTTACAGTGAATTTTCGTTCCCTAAGTAAGTTATTGTCTTCCAATGGAAAAAGCAGTTAAGTCCATTTTTTTCAATGGTTCACAAAAGTAAGTCAAAATTATCATTTTTAGTGAAATATTTCTCTTTTGACAATTTTAATCAGTGCATGATTCCTTCAGAAGTGAGTGTATTAAAAACCATTTAATTCCTTCAATATATAGAAAAACTGTAGACTTCTAAACTTTAATTTTTGTTTTTCTCCTTTTGTAGAAAATGTGACTTATTTGGTTTTTCTACTGGAGTTTTCATATACACTGGCCTCTTTAATAAGTACATGTATAACATATGATGTTTTATTTCAAATGTATTCCTAGGCCGTTTTTCGTTTCCGAAAATCAGCATGAGTTTGTATAAGAAAAATGGTTGATCCTGATAACCCAATCACCCCAATAACACAACCTTCCGAGTTTGGTCCCAAGGGTAGGTGTGTTATGCTGGTTCACTATATTTTGATAGTGTCAATTTATAATTGCTGCCGTGCTAAAGGATTTTGTCTTTTGATTCAGGCTCTGGTGGTGGAATGCCTGGTATGCCTGGTTTGTCCCAGTTGTTACAAGATCCTGAACTGTTGCAAGCTTTCCAGGTATGTGACTTATCATCTATGTCTTGCGACCAGGGTAAATGAGTCAGAAGTCGTGCCGGGCGATAAAGATCCACGGCCGTTTTCGGTCTTTTTTAACTACTTTCCGACTAAGATACTAAAAAAATTTTTGTTTTCACAAAACGACAATTTAATCTTTTTTAATCTGAAAAAAGAAAAATTTTAGTATCATAGTCGGAAAATATAAAAAACGGTAAAAAACAACTGTAACTCAAAATCACCCAGCGCGACTTCCTACTCATTTGCCATGGGCACAAGACATGTGTCTACCAGAAACCTTTTGCACACACTCATACACAGACACACACAGGAAAAAAAATAATAAAATGGACTTAATTTTAATTTATAGTTACATGAATGTTTGATCAGTGAATATGGAGGAACAGACTGTCAAAATTGGGCAATATAGGAATAGATTGGGCAGTATAGGAATGTGAGAATTTTTCCTTAATGGAAACCCAGAGAATCTAGGGTTTCCAGGTTTTTAACAGAAACAAGAGTAGAGCCACCAAAGCTATTGATATTGTTTGTTTTCAAACTACTGACAATCAGCCTGAAAATATAATGACCAACATGAGCATGGATATCTTGAAAGAAAGCACAAAATTGTGAAGAGATATTTTCTGGATAGGTACTAAATATGTAGTCCAGTATCTTAAAGATTTCATTTTTAATTTAATTTAAAAAATATTGCTTTATTAATGTGCTTGGAATGATGGTTTACCTTTAGTTGTCTCTTGGCTCTTGCTGCAAAGTTTCTCTTCTTTTTCAGTTTTTGTATTTTATTCACGCTTCTGTATTTTCATGGTACAGGATCCAGAGGTAGCACAAGCCTTCCAGGACGTGGCAATGAATCCAGCCAACATTTCCAAATACCAGAATAACCCCAAGGTGCAGGCAGTTATCAACAAGATGGCCACCAAGTTTGGCAGTGGTGAGGGAGGCATGGGTGAGGGAGGGATGGGTGCTGGTTTTCCTCCAGGATTCCCAGGGGCAGGAACAGCATAATTATCAACTTTACCATCCCCTGTCTTTGTCCTTTTGCAATATATCTCTGTAGAAAACAAAATTACATTTCTGGTTGTTTTGTTTTCTGTTTTAGTTCCCTTTTGTTACTTTCATAATCATTTCAACAAAATATAGGAGGAATATTCATTTACTTAGGTTACATGGTTTATAATAGCACATTAATTTTGTACATGGTTGCAGATTTAGAACTGGTTTGTTCCAGTTTTAAGTAGTTTTTGTATGTGCATTATGTTTCTGGCAGAACTGCTTTCTATTTTGATCCTGCATTTTTGATCCTGTTTTTGAAATAATGATGCTTATCATCCTCTTGGGGCCAATATTTTTTAGATTTGAACCGGTAAGTTAGACATTTGAAAGTTGATTGATTGAAAATCAATTTCCAGACAAATTCCAAATTTCATATTGGAAAATCTGACATGGACTAACATTTTTTTGTTCTGTGCACAGAAATGTATTATTGTTTAACAGAACAATGCATTTTTTTTATTTAACCAGCTGTATGATTTCATTCTATTGGATCAGATTTTGTGTTCAACAGTGATTACCCTGTGGAAAGACAAATAAGAAATAACCAGGCATTAAGCTTTGTAGTTATTAACATTACCTTTTCATGTGTCACAAGGAGAGGAGACTAAAGCGTGTTGTGCTGCTGCTGTGGCATTGTGCTGAATTAAATCATGCCCATGCCTGTTGAACTGTGACCTGTGAACCAGACATCAGCACTATTCATTGTTTGTTTTGAAATAGTTTGGTCAGGACTTTCAAACTATTGCTCTAAATTTACCACTGCTTATGTAACACTATATATATATATATATAGAGAGAGAGAGAGTTTATGGTTGAGGTTGCTCCTCTAAATATCCACGCAGACAATATAACATATACTTCTTGGGTTCTTCTTGGCTCTTCATTTAATTTTTCCTGGATCTGTTCCGTGGACCAAAGCATGAGTAAGGATTGATTTACATTAGAATGATTTTAGACGTCTTGAAGCTTATCATTGGAAAATTTTAAAAATGCTCTTAGTGATGGTAGTTTAACAAAATTTGCCGTAAGAAGATTGTACAGGATGGCCTCTTGCTTTGATTTGAATATAATCCAACTGCAAAGAACAAAATTTACCTTGAATTTGTTCAGTGATATCACATAACACTTCATTTGAGATAAATATGTCTTATGATTTCACTATGATAGTTCAATGAAAAGGTTTTAAATTATAATGAAATTTTTTTTTTTTTTTTACTTTGTCCATTACAATTACAGTGCTCACAGTTCACCAAGTGCATCATAAAACATCATACATATATTTGTTTAGTTTCCAGACTGTTTCCCTAATCTTGATTTTGCAGTATCATTATAGTATCCATTACATTTTTTAACAAATATTTTTCAGGTTTTGAGAGGCATGATGATTTATATGAGAGACCACATTCAAATTAGTGAGGAACTGTTAAATATATTTTCAGGTTTCACTACATTGGTCCATTATATATATTGTTTCAGTATACTGTTCTACAACCATAATCAAATATAGGGAATCAAATATGAGAAGCAGGATAGTTTATAACAAATACGGGCCAACAAAATGTTTTCCAGAGCACGAATTTTCGTGAACTCAAGCAAATTCTGAAGTATTTTGAAACTGACTGGAAGTGAAAGATTTACCATGGTTTGTACAAAACACACATTTTTTAAGTGCTGACTAATCAGAAGTCTAAATCATGATGTGTAAGTGATGCCCAAATTTATATTTAAATTGGAAATAATTTGTAGATAGATTCAGGATATTGAAAATAGTGGGATGTAATGTCATAATATGAAACAAGAATAATATGCAGAAGGATTTAATGAAAATCGCCGTTGGGAAAGTCACAGAGAATTTTAATTTTCATTGTCTTTTGAAAGCAACAAAGTGAAGTGTGGCGAACAGGTTATTCATTATTAGAGAGATGGAAAATATTAGTGTGAGTATAAATTACCTTGCACCAGTCAGAATGATACATTTATCACCCTGTCTTGTACTTCAGCTGAAGTGCATTTTCTTTTTCAAAAGAATTCATTATTTCATATTTTGAAATTACCCATGTAATTTAGTTGGTGTTCAAACTCTTAAAAGTTAAATATCACAACATTTGGCTTTTTTTTTGGTTTTTTTTTTTTTTTTTTTACTTTTTTTTTTTGTTTATTTTGTTTTTGTTTTTTTTTTTGTTGGTGGTCAAACACATGCACTCCCTCTCCCTGGCAGCAGCAACCCGTAGACAATCTCAGAAAGTTCATTTCTCTGAATGCATTGTCAGTAAAATCATTGTATCGGAAAAGAAAGATGATAATGATATCTTTGCACATGGAAAAACAGGAACAAGACCATTTGTTTTGCTGACTTTCTTTGTAATCCCTCAATTGTTTGCCTTCACTGCCTTGTTTATCTGATGAACTTTTGAATTATGGTGTGCTTTTCAGGGGGAGGCTAGCTTTGAGGATATTGTGTTTTAATGGTTGCAATTTGTTAACTGATGGTTTGATTTTACATGTACTTGTATTGGTAGTGGTTCTGCATCTCAGATGAGACGGGCAAACTTTCTGTGAATTTGCAAGATGAATCGATTGCTTTTTTTTAACATTTGACACATATTTCCATTGGAAATTTCATTCTGATTGTGACTGGTATATTTCCAAGGCATTATGATCATGTTATTAAACTCGACATACGCTTAAAACCAGAAAATATTTGTTATGGTATTGTTTTTCACAGTTGTGTGTATGCATTTATGGTGGGGGGGGGGGAGGAAGGAGGAGTAGTAATTATACGCTGTCAGTAATATTCTTATCTTTGTTTATTCTACAATTCCTTTTCATTTGCATCGTCTACAGTTCTTTTCTTATATATGCCAGTTTGATCTCCAGAGTTGTACAGACTGGTAAAGTGTTAGACCTGCTTACAAAGTTTTATTTTTCTCATCATGCACTCACATCTACTGAACTCCGCGATTTCCACCAAAGAAAGAGTGGGAAGTGTGGATGGCAGTTGTTTTAGTACATTGGATACAACAGTCAACATCCAAAAATAGTTTTTTTCCATGTTCCCATTTTCAAAAACATTGAAACAGTGCCTTAACTCAATGAGACGGGTTAAACTCCAGGCTTGTTGGCCATAGTCATTGCATTAGGCTGGGTGGACCACCTCTTTACATGTAGGCTACTTGTAATTATGCCACAAAGGAAAGTTTATGGAATCATCAGTCCATTAGTTAATATTTCACTCCCTTTGAAATTAAACTGAAATGCTTGATGTTTTCTTAGTGCTTAGTCACAATCCATCAGTTGCACAATATATAGGCCTACGATCCTATCACCCGATACGCTCTGGCTTTCTCCATGTCAACAAAACAGCACAAGAAAGACTGCTGTCAAACGCTTGAGGAATTAAGTTTAATAAACCATTGTGATCAATCACACTTTATTCATGCTTTATTTATAATTTCATATTGCGTAACAAATTTACTTCACTTACCTTTCACAATTTATTGGTTAAATTCCTGATGGATTTCGTGACATAGGAAATTACATGTAGATGTACTTTAAAGAAGGATCGCCTCGACCTTTTTTCTTTTGAATTATTAAAGATAGACTATTTTAAACTTATCCATTGAATTCGGCATGTTGAAATTAGAAGAAAAAGTGAAAAAAAAATTGACTTTCTCAAACGGTTGCCATGGCAATGCCGCCATCTTGGATTTCGGTGTCTCTAAAATGGCTAACTTTAAGATCTATCTCCTCTGTCAAATGTCAACGGAACTTGGTGAACATATAGTTTGACACAGAATATCTAAAAAGTTACCTATTTTCAGCTCTTCGTATGCATAAGGAAATTTTCTAGAAATTTGTGAAAATGCCATGTAGTGAAATTTCAAATTTCGCCGTTTTTTCAAGCCTACTAAAAACATATTTTTCTCTAAAATTTACCGACAGAATGAGCATTTTTTTAGGGGAGGGGGGGGGGTCTTGTAAAAATGACATATGCGACATATTGAGCTTCAAACACAGAAAAAATAAAAAGGAATTAACCACAGAAATTCTGACAGTAAAAGGGTTGAAGAGACTGAGACAGCTGACAGCCAACACAGCAACAGTGGCAATAGGCAACACAGCGACAGACGCAGAGCCACATCTTAACATGTCAAACTCATGCTAGGCATAAATAATGCATGCATACGCGGTGTAGATCTATAGGCCTATACTAACTTTGCACCATCACTAAAATAATAGTGATAACTTACATGAAAGGAGTGTACATGTACTTGGAATGGTATATACAATCTGTATTAAATTAAAAGTGTGGTCAAAGCAATATCATTATTGTTTATAATGTGTGTTTGATGAAATTTTGTATTGAGAAAAACATGAAAAAGAATGGTTTTTAGTGTGACAACGACATCAAACCAATGAAAACGAGATCGTAAAAACTCGCTTTCCATGAAGACATATTCAGTAATAACTTCATCATTATCTTTGTGTTATTGCGCTTTTGTAAGCTATTTTTCGCACTAAATGCAGGTCTGCCAATACATGTGCGCATGTTCACATTGATACACATATAACTTCTGCTATTTATGAATGTCTCAAATTCCAAGACCGTCGACAGTTGTAAGTCAGTGTTACGTGGTGTTTTTTTATTTAGTTTCCTTCTTTTGATATCATGTTAACTTTTTCTTTCTTTCTTCTTTTTTTTTTTTTTTTTTAGTTCATGCACATGTTATACATGGTCATTCAAAAAGAATGAGCGCATTTCATTACACAAATGCCTCAGTTCTCAAGCATCGTCATGGAATGAGTCGGTGACCATTTGAAAGAGGAGTTTTCTAAGTGTTGAATACTGCCACAGGAGCGCCATTATAGTCGCGTGTTTTACCGGTAACGTTCAGTTATTTACTTATCCAACTGTTTGTTTACACTTCCATCATCTCCAGCATCAAAAGCAAAATTCCACCCGCTTCTTCTTGTCGTCATTGGTAAGTACATGTACCTAAACGAGGTGTGGTATGTGAGGTTTCAAATGTAGACGTCTTCTTAACACACGCCAGATAGTGGACTGATACTACTGATAGGTCGTAAGCTCGATCTGTGGACTTTTGGGGGCTCCTTTCAAACGCAGGATGGATTCTCGCCACTAGTTTCTCCGAAACTTGTGGTCGTCTTAGACTTTGTCCTTTACACAGACATCCACTCTCTTGAAACTGTTGAAACCACCGTCGATTGTAAATGTAATTGTTCTTAGGAGAGGGCGGATTAATGTCGAATCGCCTTAAAAAAAAGCACGTTGCATTGTGACAACTGAATTTATTTTCGTGAACTCAAGAACGCAGAACGCCTTTTGCTGAGGACTCACCATTCCGAGGAGAAACAAACAACTAAACGTTGCCGGAAAAACAACATCACGACAGTGCCCCTGTGGCAGTATTTAAAACTAAAAGAAAACTCTCTTTCAAGTGGTCACGGCCTCATTCCATGACGATGCTTGAGAACTGAGGCATTGCGTCATGAAATCGGTTCATTCTTTTTGAAAAACCCTGTATTTCACACTCGTTTAACCATCCTTATTGGCGTTTGACAACAAATTTAGATTGGAATATTTGCGTTGGCCTAGTCTAATACACTGGGGTTTTGTTGTTGTTGTTGTTGTTGGTGGTGGTGGTGGTGTTACTGTTTTTGTTTGTTGTTTTTTGTTTTGTTTTGCCTTGTGTGCGCTTTTATAACTAACTGATGGATAGCCTAAACTTAGATTGATTTATCTCATACACAATAGACCCCCAAATTAGAACAAACTGAAGGCGTACACATTCCCTTGTTCCAGTTTCCCCCGGTGAAGAGATAGCGTGGAATCTGCGCCAGTTGAAATGAGGGTCTAAACTTCACACTTACCAGATACCCTTGTAAATAGAGAGAAATGAAGTGGTATTGTTAGTGAGGATGAGCTCATTATATTTAAGAAAAAGTGATGAGACAATGAGGGAGATAGAGAGACGGAGAAAGAAAAGGTGACCAGAGAGCTAGAGGGAGAGAGTTTGTGTGCACAGAAACGGACGTTGTAATGTAAATCTCTAACAAGTTAGGGAAGAGGGACGAAAGCTAATAAAGAGAAAGAAAGTGTGTGAGTGGGAGAGAGAGAAAGTAGGGGCAGACACACTCAGAGAGAGTTGTATGTGTGTGCGTGCGTGCATATACATGTAGAAAGAAAGGAAGAAAGCTGATGAAAAACAGTAATAGAGAAACTGAGGGAGTGAAGTAAGGGCTGAAAGAGAGAAAGAGAGAGAGGAAGAGAGAGCGAGCAGCAATAGACGTCGTAACAATGGCGAAAAAATTAATGTGCAACAAAGGTATTACATGCAGCCCGTAAGTATATAATAAAGTTGCCGTTTTCAGCATATAAGGACGGCATCCCTTAGCCGGAGAGATCTCTTACCAAGTCATAATTATTCAAGAGTGTGCCATTATATAGTAATTTTCACAATATTGTAGCCTCTTGCATCTTTTCAGCTATCACCTTGCCCCCGTTCTAAGATCGCAATTTTTTTGCCCTTACAAGTTCACACATTCCTTTCTTCACTTCTCTTCATCTAGATTGTTGATTTGTGGTTTAAACAGATAATTCTCCTTTCCTCCACATTTTTATTATTTCCCAAATCCACCACGCCATCAACATTGATAATACAAAACAACAATATTCACATCAAATGAGAGCATGTACACAAAAGTACGCGTAAGCATATAATAGGTCCAACTATGTGCCACACTGCTCGATCAGGCAGTATTTCTTTTATTCGTAATGTAACAATTTAACTTCTGTTTTTGCAATTTATTTCCCGGGTTACCACATCTCCCTTACCCCTCTTCCCTGGACCGCCTTTTGTAACCTAAGATGGGTCCAGCTGCTTCGCGTCAGATCCTGAACTATATTCTCTCTGTCTCTGTCTACCTGTCTCTCTTACCTCATCTACAGTACAAGTTTACATAATATAGGGAGATCAAATGCTCCAGGGTGCCATCCCCACTGAGTCGCAGAGTGCACTCTCACAGGTGTGCAAATGACAGTGATAGGGAGATATATATAGGGAGACTGCATATATGTCTTCAAGTCTTTTTCTTTGCTTTTCTTTTTTTTTCCTTAAGTGACAAATGATATTGACGGTACTTTTTTTTCTGTAAGTCTTGACATGAATTAATTTTGCTTTGGTCAACCAAACTACGCCTACCCTGCCTCCTACAGCCTTGCCGCAACAACCACTTACCGTCCTGGGAAAATGGGTCAAAGGTTGTCACGTGATGTAAACAACCCGTCCTCATAAGAACTATGCCTCGTCGAAGACATAATAAGAAGTTGTATTCTCCCACATCAGTGATTCATTTTGTGCACAAAATGCGAAATATTATATTTTATATATATTATATATATTAGTCAAAATCGGACACAAGCAACAAAGAAAAAGTGGACAATAGGGACAACAGGGTCTACTGGAAAAAAAAAAAAAGTCATGTTCAGTCTATCGCCCAAGATAGGCTTGACCCCTAGTCTTCCCATCATTCTGTGGATCCTGACATGCGCAGTGCCTGGGGTTGAAAGAAGCTGAGATATCCCGTTCAAAACAGAGATGTGTATGTGTTATGCTAGGATACAAGCAAGCGTGTATTTTTGATTATGTGATTGATCGATATATTTCATCCACTATAATGACACATTCGTGTGTATAAATCCACAGTGGATTATTTGGCTCGATAGAAATAACCCCAACTCTGATTTCTCAAACTGTTTACTTTATCAACTATCATGTCGACGCCGTTTCATGTCCACGGAAATGTTGCTTCGCCAAGAGTGATTGTAAAATTAAGCGACTGCCTGTTGTAGCTTTTGAGATTGCAGCAACTGAATTATATCATTGGACTGTAACATTAGCTGAAAGTACAAATGATAGATCCCACTCAAGTGAGGAATGTACATGCACCATAGTCATCTATCGAGATGTGAAACCCACGGACGTTCATTTTGTGATAATCAACTGGAACTAAAGTGACACTGTTGACAGTAGATCAGGTGATAGCCTAAGATCTGCATTTTTAAACCAAGATTAAATTTGTGTAGATCTACACAAAACTCAATGTAGCATTAGTGTTTTCTGAAGCTGAAATAATGCAACAGCAAACACAACAGAATAACAGCAGTGCATTTAGGAATGGATCTGGCCAAGGACCTGGCCAAGAAGGTGAGCTTTGACTGGAATTCAATCATGACTTTGTAAACTTACAGGAATCATGATTAGATCTAGACTTGACATCTAGATTTATTCTAGATCTAATTTGGATTGCTTGTTTCATGAAATAAATAATTGAAGATAGACGATAGGAAGAGAAGAGTTCCAGAGATAGAGATCTAATTCTAACTGTTCATCAACAAAAAAGCCATTATGATATGATTTTACAGAATAGAATAGTTTACCACCTCACGGAATCTGTATTAGATCCAGACCTGCCTACCTTCCCGCCTTATGCAGGATTATCCCGCATTTCGAAACAGTATCCCGCCATCCCGCGCTGGGAATATAAAATCCCGAATTCGGACAGTTTACACTAGTTTTTCCACATTTCATGCTTTGGCATTACTCTGAATGCAGCCGGAGTATAGTTTTCACTCACAGCCCAGCAAGAAAGCTGCGAACTCCCGTTTGTTGCTATGGGCAGTGGTCCTGCCTGCCGCCGTTGCCAAGGCCTGTGTCTGACACGAGGCCAACAGTACATGATGTAGCCCAGTCCGGACATGTAGTGTTATTTGTTACACCCCGTCCGTCCCGCCCTCATGCTAAGTGGTCGTTCATGTGCACCCGTCATTCATGATCTGATCATCGCTTGGCCCTCGATCACTCGTGTAGTTTCCCTTTGAACCTAAATCTTTGATTAACCGTGGTGTCCATCCTGCCCCTCGTTTTATGTTTTCACTTTGTCCACCTGTTGCTGACCACGATGTAAACGATGTAGATTCATCATGGAATCTTTCACTCAAAAGTCTGGTCGGATGCTGACGACCTGTTTAGCTTGAATATAATTATGCCTTTACGCATACGCCACTGGAAGAAGACGACGGGCTGCCCATAACATGCATCATCATGTAAGCCTGCTGGTCTTGTCTTCTGACTTTATATAAGCGGGATAAAAAAAAAAAAGATCGATTCTTGGCAATTTGGACATAATTTTGTCGTGAAATTTGACCGCCTGTCAGTCTGTTCAAATGGCCTACTTCTTTTTGTGATAGCTATCACTATCACTGCCAGAATTTAACTGCTTCACTGCCATGCATCATTTATAATTATAGTCCAGTCAGTTTTCCCCTCTCCATCCACTGCTATCCCCCACCCGCACTCAGTCCCGCCAACTGTGTGAGCCCACTGGCACTATCCTCTACTTTCCCACGGGCAATCAGAACACGTCAAGAATCTGTTGTTCAATATTACTAATTGTTACATGCAGAAGCAGATAGATGTGAAATGCCGGTCAGTGGTCGGAGCATTGGATCAGTTCAAAGGGAAAGCGGGGATGTTGGGTGGCGGGCTGACCGTGAATCTACCACGTTCTCCCCTTTCCACCCTATAGTGAATTGGTAGCGGGTCTTCTCTTTCAGAAATGTAAGAGGATGGCACAAAAGAATAGAAATTTGTGCAATGAAGTTTCTAAACTTTTGTGAATAGTGCAAAATGCACTCGATCTATACTTGGATTAAAGTAAAACTGTTCACTGTGTTACGAATCTGCAAAGAATGTAAGAAATGCAGATCTAATTTAGTGTGTAATATTTATATGGAATGAAACCTTAAGTTCACATGTGGATGTTCTGTTGGTTTGTTATGTAATACATAGTAATTCAAGGTAGGAACTATAAGTCGGTAAATTTCCCTCCTTTTCCCTGATTCTCCCTCCTTTTTGAGTCAGATATCCCTCCTCCGCTGTTGTGAGGGTAGGCAGGTCTGTAGATCTAGCTCTAAATTCATGATTTGAAAGAATTAGATCCATAACTTTGCATAAAAATCACAGGGAAATCAGTCACTGCTTGATAATGGTAATTTTTTATATTATATTGCTTGCTGCAAAATGGTCTTCTTAGTTTGTTTTTCTTAAGCCTTTCAGTCCTAAGAAAGTAGGATTATCTCGGCTTTTAGAAGTTGCCAATTTTTGCTGAGAAATTTTGTGGGTAGAAATTTGGA
>JBCEWB010054715.1:0-13989 GCA_039654565.1 Peronia peronii | reverse complement strand
GTTGAATGGTTTTATTGCTTGCGTTTATCTCAAAATTTGTCTATATTAACATTATCTAATTTTTCATGTATCTGTGATGTGGCTTATGAACAAGTGTATTCTTTTAAAAAAGCACACAAAAAAATTTAGTGACTTAAATGTTTTTATACCCCGGCCGACGATATCCAAAATATTTAGCCTGGGTAATGTTCAATGGGATCGGAGTAAATCGATGTACAGTATAAGCGTGTTTGTGGCGGTCTATGTTAGTCTTATAAAATAAGGACAAGATGTTGACAACCAATTTTGTTCCTTTACTTCAGGTCTAGTTACGTGACCCACACCGTGTTAGGCACAATATCGCCGTTATCGTGTTGATGTGCCGTTAAACCCCAACACAACCAACCAACCAACATGACCCACACTGTTGAAAATGGTGCATATCATTACGGTCGTTTGCTCTTTTGACTATTATATGATTTCAAGAAATCAGTTGAAAAGAAAATCTGAATAGATGTCATAAAAGGAGACAAAACATCATAAGAAATCCCATTTCTTTAGTCCTTAGCGTGCCATATATCAATGTTCCGTTCTCGCCCCTTCGCTCGCCCCGCCCACACACACACACACTCCCAATCTCGAAGTGATTTTAGCGGCAGAACCCGGAGCAATGGAACAGTCAGTTTTGTGTTGAAGCGCTTCCCTCATCACCCGCCCTTTTCCTTTTCTTGCATACCCACCAATCAGCCCCCCGATGAACTATCACGGACTGCCTTGATGCCTTTACCTGTTCTGTTCCAGCCATGCCCGTCCCTCCAGGCGGCTGGCCAGGATCATGATGGGCAGCAAAGTGCTCACGATCAGGTAAGTATCGTGCGCTGTGAACACGTGTGAGCTCAGCTTCTCCACCACCGTGTCGGGACCTGTGGGCATAACAGAACAGTATTCTTAACCGTCGGATAATCGATCATCCGACGTCATAACCGCTGTGATTGGTGACAGTATAGGCCAATATTGTCCTCTGTGCCATCATTTTATGACGCTACTACTGAACAATTTTGACCGTGGTCGGTTATAATCCGATTAAAATAAAGTCTGTCACCAACACAGATTTGTTTTGCAGGTTTTTTTTTCCCTATTAAATAATCAAAACCCCATAGTCTATCTCCACCTTTTGTTCTGTAGCCGCATTCATTTAGTCAATATAAGGATAACTTGGCATAAAGAGAACAGGGACATTAATTTGGGGAAAAGGGGGGGGGGGGGGGAGGGATGAAAGAAGAAAAGGTTCACTCCCTTTACATTCGCACCCCACCACTTCTGGTAACATTCCTCCTAATACCCATTCATGTGGACTTCGTAAAAATGAATTAACCCGACACCCAGCCACACATTTTCCTTTGTTACCCCGACATTCCAGAAATTGCTGCAGGAGACTGTCTTTGGCGTCCAAGTTCTGAGCGTCTTCCGACTCCAGGCTGGCCGTGTGAGTCTCATTCGCGTCCTCTGGATTGTCTTTCCATATAAAAACACTGATGAGCAGGCAGGCGGTGGACAAAACCTGCAGAGGGACAGGTCTCGAAATCGAGTCTTATTCTACACTGCATAGTCAGGGCCATAGCCTTAATACGATTTTACAGGTTATATGATACAATTTCATATTCGAAACTGCGTGTATAATTTGAGCAACAATATTACCTGGCACATGAACTGCGGGTTTTGTTTCAACAAAATGTATTAGCCTTCCTGATGTGATGGCGTCGGTTGGTTCTACTATTTATCATTTTCAGCTAGTCTGAAGAAGATCAACAGACTTTCTTCAAATTTTAATGCAGTCCTTTATTAAGACAACCCGAGCCTGCTTTTCTATCCCGTTAATCTGAATGTAAAACAACAATAAAATTGAGACGAATATGTTCGTATTGGCGCAGTCCTTTCATTGTGTGATCAGCTGACAGCACAGAATCACATGGGGGAGAAAGGTATGTCATCCTCATCTGTCACGCCTTTCAAATGTATAAGACTGCGACAGAAGATCGTGTTCTTTATACATTGTTTGCATCATGACCTTCAACACTTTGAAGAGATTGCAAAATTTGTTTTCTTTGTATGTTGAATCACATAAGTTCACAATTTGACAAAAGACAAAAATAAGATAAATTAAAAACTTCATGTGAGGGAGAGAAAGGAAAATATCAATTTAGAAAGTGTTGAATGTGATAGTGTAAAAGACTGATAAAAGGTCACGACATTCTGTCCCACTCTCGTATATCAATAATCAAAGACGCCCATTCAAACAGAACTTTCAACATTATCATTGCTCACCTGTGGGGTGGAAATGCACAGCCTCATGGCCTGTACCAGATGCCGCATGGGCTCGGACTCCGCCATCTCCTTCAGGTGATCTTTCTGCAACCGTTTGACCACCAGCAGCAGGGAGCCCAGGAGGGACTGCATGTCCACAGGGGAGTCACTGGAGCTCAGACTGCCCAGCTTCTGGATCCGCCTCTGGGAGAATGGATTTAATAAGCTTGCCGAAGTCTGACATCGGTTATGATTAGGAGAAACTAATAGGTGTGGTTACGCAAGATGAGATAAGATAAGATAAACTAAAAATTATGTGGTAAAGCCAGGATAAATTTTGGTGAAATATGATGCCACAGGGGTAAGTAAAGATGGGTAGAAAAGCCGAAAGACAAAAGAACATAATAAAAGAAAATGCTATATGCTGAAGATAAGATAGAAAATCGCAGGTCAACTTATGGGGACAAGCAAGGGCCACAAAAGGATACAATATTTGCTAAAAATAGTGGCAAAAACTGATCAGTTTGGCTGAAGCAAATAGTAGGAAATGGTCAGAGAACGCAAAGTAAAGTGTGATAACATTTTACAAAAAGAAGTCAAAATTAGACAATTAATCTGAGCTCAGCAATGCAGATCGAAGTTAAATCCATCAACAGTGCCTCAGAAGCTTCATATTTTGTTCTCTTTTGCCTTTGTATGTGCTATTTACGAGATCTGCAACTTAATTCTGGTCAGTGATTTTTCTCCTAGTAACCCTGATATCCAGCGGTATGTTTTCGTGTAATTGAATGAAAAGGACGAAACAATGGCCCCAAACCAAGGCACTGAAACCAACATGGAACTTCATTTACTTAAGGGTGTAAATTATTATATTTTAAAGGGCATTTATCTCAGATTTCTGGGCTGTTTAAAAACAAAAGTGTACATCGTGCCCTCGTTATATATTGCAGTTTTTCTTTTAAAGTCCCACGACCAGAAGTCCTTTGTTGGCATTACACACCATATAGAATTGTAGAATTTCCTGGGGGCCGCAGGAATCCAGTAAAAACTTGACCACCATCAGATGCTGGTTTCGCAAGGCTTCACAAATAGGTGTCTTGCCCTCCTGAGGAGAAAGACGTGGCAGAAATCGTTGTATAAATACATGTGCGATTTACTTAGAAAACGTCACAAAAGAGCATAAAGGATAAAGGTTTGGAAAATGGATTAGGTTTCAAAGCTGATTTCAGTCAAAATTCAGGAAAAACATGAAAATTATGGATCTTTAAAAACGATAATCAACAATCGGAAAAGTTAAAAGTATTCATTCCCAAGAAAGTTAGTTCTTCGACAAGATTTCGAAATTCACAAACTCCAAAATGCCAGTTCTTCCGTGCACACACCGAGAAACCTTATGGCCTTGGTCCTTATACACATATTAATAGTTACTCTCTAAAACACCCTAGAATCCAACGATCAATTTTACCTTCCAGACATTACAAGAAGTTATCTTGACCTCAAACCACGCTACTGTCAGAGAATCTTCTGCGCTACATCAGATGACTCCATTCTCTTGACTTGTCTAATAGACCCTCACAGAAACATCCATATGATTGGACTTGATTAGTTGCTATCTATTAGAGCCTCACACAGAAACCCTTACGGCAGCTTTTACTTGACTTATGTACACATATTGTTTACCAAATTGTCACAAAGAAATCCTTGGCAAATGCATGACTTATTGCTCAGAGATCCTCCAGGAAAACCTTTCGTCCATATTTCACTGAATACTAACCAGATCCTCACAGAGCACGCCCTTGGCAAAGGGCGGCCCTTCCTCCCCCACACAGGTCAAAGGTCGGATGAGCAGCTCACAGTTGTCCTGGTCCCCTTGCCTGGCCGCCGTGTGTAAGGCCGTCTGTCCTAGCTGTTCACATCAGGGCCGGTGGAGTGGGGCGAGAGGGGGGGAGGGGGGGGGGGAGATGAGGTGACAGTAAGTCACGCTTTGTTTGATTCGACTCTAGTTTGTCTCTTAAGTCTTTCTGTTTGTTTGTTTATGTGGGTTTGCTTTGTTTTTGTTTCTTGCTTCAACTTCCTTTTGTCTGAAGTCATAGCAATTATGACCAGAGAGCATCTTGTAGATTCCTTAAGTGTTTATAATTCCTGATATCATGAAGGAAAAGGTATAGAACTTTTTTTTGTAACGAAAATGATGTCTGTTCGAAAGGCAATAGTATTTTCTTATGGTGTCAATAAAGTATTCGTATTCATATTAAAGTCTCAGTCTTCTCTCTCTCGTTCTCTCCCTCTTTCTCTCTCTCTCTTTCATTCCCCCCCCCCCCCCGCCGTCTTATTCCCTCATATTCATCCATCCGTCACTCTTTCTGCAGTTAGTACAATTCATAAAGTTCGTACATCTTTTATCACTGACTGTTGTACGCAGATCACACAATTCAATTGACAACACAGGCTTACGTTGTTTTTGATGCTGTCATCAGCCCCGCTACTCAACAGGAAGACCACGCCCTCTTTACAGGCAGCCTGAGTGCAGAGATGTAAGGCTGTGTTGCCCTCCTGTATTCAGCGGAGAGATACGCCTATGTATTTTCTCTGTTCACTTCACATACCGAAGACTTCAAATACTTCAGTTTCATTTTAAACACATTAGATGTTAGTTCTAGTGATTTGCTACTGAATGATCGTAAAATAATCTCTGTTTCTAAGCTGTCATGATACAGATACTGTTGCGTCAATACTGAAAAACAACACAACTTCTGAAAAGGTTAATTATTATAGCCTTAATCCCGACGATGATCCATACTGTTGCCTATCCCTCAAGTATTGCAGTAATACTGACATCTTGTGACGTTTTCCTGCTAGGCGAAAAGAGTGTATGATTAAAGTGATCATTACAGATCGCGTAATGTCTTGCTTAAAGTTAGAATTTAACATGCTAGATATTTCCCTTGGCTATGACTGGTAGGTTCACTTCTTTAGTTAACATTCCTCAGCGTGGCTAGGATCTATATAGGGCATTATTATTATGGTGAAATTTTTAATGTCCCCCAAATATTAAATAATACAAATAAAACCAACGCTTAACGAAGCTTCTTAAAACTTGATGTCATGATATATCTCAAATCACATACCGTAGGCGTAAGTACGGCTTTAATTAATGTGATCACTGTAGATCAGTGATGTTTAGATTTTGATACACAGATGATGTTTTCTATATAGCAAATCAGTTCTTGTTTTACTTTAGCATAAAACATCTTTCAAATAGCGACTGAAAGTGTGTGTCTCTGAACTCAAAGCAATCCCGAAGTAACTGCATTACTGTTGAGTGAGATATGGCGATCTAATAACCAAAATGAGGAAATAGTTATCGTCATACTTGGGTTCACATGGCTAACCTTGTCCTGAGCGTTGATGTCCAGCACTGCCCCTCTGTGGGCCCATAGTAAAGTCATCATGGCGCTGTCTCCATTGCTGGCAGCCATCATGAAACAGTTTTGCCTGGTCTGGTGAGCAAACCGGGGCATGGACATATTATAACATGAGAACCACTGACAATGTCAAAGAGACACGATGCACAAATGGGACGATTTTGACATAAGACGGTTTTTCCTGATAACTCTATGTCGAAAAAGATCGGAGGTTTATTTTGCAAAGAAAAAAAACCGCTTTTTTTCCCCTGATAACGCTATGCTCAAAAAAAAAAAAATGAAATTTTGTTTTGAAAAAAAACACACAACTTTTTCCTGATATCTCTTTATCAAAAAGTGGAACTTAGTTTCGTAATATCTCTTATCACACATGATGAATAGGATGCAGTTTTCACTGACTGAAGTAATGAGAAGGGTGGTCTTTTAGTTCTACTGTGGAAAGTAATTTTGAAAATAGTGGGTTACGTTCTATATGTCTTTCACCTTCCTAGTGGAGATTATCTCGAAAATAGTGGGGAACTAATTAAACTGTGAAAAAAGGCCTTTTGTCAAAAGTCTACATAGTATCTGAGAGTAGCGGATATTCGTTCAAATTTTTAAAAAAACTTACTTCATATTGATCACGAATTCTCAGGCTTTAGATATTAAATACGTTTATCAACCTAACCGGAGTAACATAATATTGCAAACCTTAGAAGGTGATAGTTGTTGAGATCGAGTTGGGAAAAGATGCGAATGATTTCATGCTTTGTTTAAGTTCGATGTGGCAGGCCGGCAAGATTGAGGCCGCAATGCTCTCAACCGGTTGTTTGACGTTGTGTTGGTGATGAAAAAAAAAAAATAATTTCACAAACTCTGCCTTTTGTGTGTGGAATGACTGAATTAGATATGTTACATTTGAAACTGAGATGGCACGGCCACATAACAAGATTTAATGACCTTGCTAGAACTGTACTACAAGAAACAGTAGATGGTTTGTTTGTTTGTTTGTTGTTTGCTTGTTTGTTAGTTGCTTATTTGTTTGTTTGTTTGTTTATGTTGGTATTTAACGGCTTACAGCTATATTGCGTCCAGCACGATGGAATACGTTTACAAGTAAAAAAAGATTGCGCAAAGGATACGTCAAGTATTTTACCGTGTGGGCGACACGTGCTCAGTATAACCTTTTCACTGCGTCTCATACAACACTGTACAATCTCAGTTCGACTCCCTGCATTATAGGGCAGCCATGTGCAAAGCGGAGTCCTCGAATGCCGAGCCATCACCCAGCAATACAAAGATTGAGTTGTTGTAAAGCTCAGTCTTCGAATGCCAAGTTATCACGCAGCGTAGTAGTAGACGGAAGCAAAAAATAAAAACGTAAAAGAAAAAAAAAAAACAGACAGACAATATTCAATGAATGGACAACGAGACAATGTTTGCATACACCCAGGCTCTAGCCAGCCACCGCAATAGATGGAGAAGATTGATATACAACTCGTCAGAGGGCGTCCCGGACGCGATGGCTCCAGAAGGAGTTAAGGACAAAGAAGAGTGAGATGAAAAAGACATTACATTTGCTGGTCCATGCACTCACATCTGAGTCAGGCGTGGCGCTGGCTCCTCTCTGTAGCAACAGTTCAGCAACACGGTAATGTTTCCAGAACACAGCGCTCTGGAGGGCGGTGAAGCAATCCTGGAGAAGACACGTGCATTTAAACATTCAATAAGACTTGATGGCTTTCTACAAGAATCAGGACCTCTGAAGAGAAAAGTCTGTGTTAACCATGAATCATTATTGTCTTTATTGTTAAGCCGTTATTTAACTGGGCATCAACTTCGTTACCACTGATTTGGCATGGTGTCCACAAGAACTTGGGACAAAAATGAGAGCGATTTTAGGAGAGAAATCTGTAACGTTAAGATAAGACACCACGGCTTTTTTTTTCACTCATTAGAGCCTAAATGAATTTTCTTTAAAAGGATGAGTTCGCGAAGAATGCATACATCAGTTACAAAGCTGGTTCGTCACTCTACAAGTACATTGTTGTCTTTTTTAAAAAAAAGTTTTGAGAGACCCTTTACCTGTTACGGATGAAGTTTCTAGAGAAAATAATGTAACATGTCTTAAGCTTAATGCGCATGTATGTAGGTGTATACTCATTTTATTTTAATGAGCCTTTGGTTTTTCAGTCACCGGCTTTTTCCTGTAATAGATCTCCATCTTTATTGAATGCAGAAAAGATTAGAACTAGACTAAAATCGTGAGGGCGGTAGAGGGGGACAGATGTGTGTGTGTGTGTGGGGGGGGGGACTTTTACCTTGGAGTGAGCGTTGATATCCACCAACTCATCCAGCAATCTCTTGACTCCTTCCAAATGTCCAATGCTGGCCGCCATGGACAGACAGGCTGACCAGCTCACCTGGACAGTCCGGTCCGGATTAGAACAGAGCAAAGCGAGAGTTAAAAAACAGCTCAATATTATCCCCTCCTATCCCATTTCGTCCCCATCTTTAGCAACGCTATTATTGCGCGTTAGTGACAAGATCCTTGGAAATCAAGAGTAACAGTACTGGATAAATTATCGTGACTACGTAAGTCCTAATTGGTCAGACGAAATACTGGAAATAGTGGAGTCTTTCCGTCTCTAGAAACAGGAAAAAGTCCAGTATTTCCACTTGATTTTCAATATGCCAATCGAACACTTGGGGACATCCAAATATTTTCGCTCTCATGCCAGAAGACTAGATATCGGACTTTCCTTGCCCAGGACGCCGACGCCAAATTGTTCCAACTTTCCTGCAAAATTCAAACTCGTAACATCTGTATCGAAAGTCAGGCGTCTAAGGGCTTGATCAGGGACAACCGGTCATGAGATCAAAACAGACAGTTAGGCGCCATCATTTTCTTTAGGCAAACCAACTCAAGCATGTTTGATGAGGAAACATTGCTTCAAGTAGTCACGTAAGAAAAGAGATGGGGGGAGGAGGTGTTTAGTGGCATATCCGTAACTTGAATGAACGAAGATAAGGCGGTGTATAAAACGATGGTTTGGAGTATAATTATTCTGTTAGTGGGAAATGAGAAGGTTGGAGTGTCACTGTGGCCATATGGTTCAGCGTCCTCTCTGTGGTGAAAAACCCATGTCGTAGGTCTCGGGTTCGACGCTCGGATCCTACCACCGGGGGATGGGAAGGATACGAAGATTGAAACGGGGATTTTCTTTAATTGACTCAGCGGTTCCCTGGCTTGTAGGATAGGAAAGCCTGACAGCTAGCCTTCTCGGAAAAGGGCGAATATATTTCGGAAGTACCGTGTGCACGTTACGCAGGTTAAAGAACCCTTGGCAGTTAAACATCGGAGGAAGAGTAGGCGGAAACGCCGCTGAACAGACAAAATTTCCAATTTCCAAATTTCTGCCCATAAAATTCTGTCCACCAAAAACAGGGGCAGCCACTTAAAGCGGAGATAATCCTACTTTCTTAGGACTGAAATGCTTAAGAAGAAAAGAGTTTCTTTGATTTCCATAAAGACCAGCGATTGAGAGAATGTGGGCGCGGAAAAGGAGGAGGGAAATGGGTGGGGGGAGGGGAATTTTAGGAAGACGGTGCTGTAGATAGGGGGAAGTAGTTTAGCGTGAGTTTCTTTGAATTCTTTAAAGTTATTTTAAGCGCAGCGTCATTGTAATAAGAATTATTCTATCACTGAGGAAGTTGAAAGAAAGAGAGAAAACAAAAAAACAAATAAAAGAAGAAAATAAAGAGAGAGAGAGAAAGAAAAACAAACAAACAAACAACCAAGGAAAGAAAGAGAAAGAAAGAAAGAGAATAAGGAAGAAAGAATGTAAGAAAGAAACAAGGAAAGAAAGAAAGAAGGAGAAGGAAAGAAAGAAACAGAAAAGGAAAAAAAGAAAGAAAGAAAGAAAAAGAAAGAAAGAAAAAAAGAAAGAACAGGCGGACAGTTCATAGTTTCTATTACAATACTGTCATCATGTAACAAGAATGTAAAAAATCATGGATTACATCGCTCTCCAACAGGTCCACCCCAGGCAGGAGATCGGCCGAGCGGGAGAAAAAGAGGCGGTCCAGTATGCAAGCCAACAAAGGTCCTCCATTCATTGGGAGCTCCTCCATGTTGTTTCCTGCGCCTTGTTGTTGTTGTTGCTGTTGTTGTTGTTGTTGCTGCTGTTGGTGGTGGTGCTGGTTTTCTTGCTGTTGTTGATCCTGCTGTTGTTGTTGCTGCTGTGGATGTTGCTTTGATAGCTGAAGCAGTTGCTGCTGCTGTAGTTGTTGTTGTTGTTGTTGCTGCTGTTGTTCCAGCTGAGAAGATGCTGAGTCTGGCTGCTTCTGGTTGAAATGTTGCTGTTCTTGATGTTCCTGTTGCTGTCGATATTGCTGTTCCCGCAGTTGCTGTTCTTTCATCTGCTGTCGTTGTTGTTGCTGCTGTTGCTGCTGCTGCTGCTGCTGCTGCTGCTGTTGTAGATTTTGTTGTTGCTCCTGTCCAGCTTTATGGTACTGACTTTGTACAGTATCACCTCCATGGCTACCGACATGGCGTTTTTCTGAATGTGAAAAGTGGTTAAAAACTAAATTGCGACTCAAACATACTCCATAAAAACTGTTTGTATATTTCGAGCCATTTGCTGTGAACTTACGACCGATTTACCGTATAGTTCACTGCAAGATTTTTTTATCTGTAATTCTACGACACACTTTTGGTATTTTTTGGTGCCAAAGTTTTGTGGAATTTTAACATCATAGCTTAGCAATCATTTTACAGCAAGTCAACTTTTTGCTGTAATTTGACGGCACAACTTCGGCATTTAATTTAAAAAATTTTTTTTTTGCTAAAGTTTTTGCCCTGTTGTCACATGAAAAAAAGTGTATAATATATGCAGATTTATTGTATTCCAGCCATCTGAGTTTTAGATGGAAGTAGATGTCCTTGTTAAATTGAGTGAGAGGAGCTGTCACAAGAAAGTACCACTGAATAATTTACAGAAACCACCCAATCATCTTTTGTATCATACATAAGAAGTTATGTTGCGGGGGGGGAGGGGGGGGGGAGGGGAGGGGAGAGCAAATGGGAAAGAGGGAGGGATGGGTAGACAAAGCTAAAAAAAAAGTATATCATCCATACAATTTACATGTCATTGGAAGCGTAACTACACTACTTTTTTTCCCATGATTTTAATTATTACAAATAAATGTTTAACTACCAATACAATCCATGTCACTCCTGAAAATCAGAAAGTTCCTAAAACAAGATTCCCGGCATAACCGCAACCATGTCTTTTCATTTACTGGACCAGAGCGCCTGGCAAGGAATTTGGTACTCACCTTTAGACTTGTGTCTTCTTTTTCTGGAGCCGGTCGACGCCATGGCCGCTCTGCTGTATCTCTATAAAGACCCGATGCACAGGAGACTGCGCTGATCCTGTGTTGACTCTGTCCGGTCATATAAAACGTTACATACCCATCATTCATGGCACCTCAAGACTATTAATTTTATATACATCATTAAGTCTTTAGCTGTCAAAATTGTAGACACACGAATTTGAAAAAAGTGAGCAAGACAAATTTTCATGGAGAATAAATAGATTTTTATGAAGAAGGTTAATAAAATTGTTAAGAGAAATCATGAGTGCATCGCCGCTCCTTTACCAGGAGGCCTGTTCATCAAAGTTTAACATAAATCAGGAAGACTTCATACACTCAATTTATAATCAATCAAAATATTCCGAAAGAAGTGGGCTTCGCGCTTATCAAGCTGACCCAATGCTCCTTGAGTCTGGCCATGTTCTTATGCTATTCGTGATGTTTTGGTCTGTATGTAAAATATGAATGTTTGTTACATATATATATATAACTGTGATTCATCAACTGTGAATGGTATTTTCCTTTTGATGACAAATAAAGATTGTATTTATCTTTATCTGTATCTTTAAAATTGCCCATTTCCTTCCTCAGCCTCCCGCCCCACCTTTTATCTCTAGATTCCCATTGACGTGCGGAAGACTAGATCTAGATCGACATCACTTTGCCTACATTTTCACTAAGATAGTATATATACATTGTTCTGGCTAAATTAGAATGTCACAAAACATTTCTGAATGAAGAAATCCTTGCATACAAAAAGCTTACCAAAAGAAACCTGATTTTACTACTATGGATGAGGCATATAAGGGTATAAATTCCCTCAGACTGATAAAACAAATTTACGTGACAATAGGGATGTTGTGTTCATTTGTGGCTGAGAAATGTATCGTCTAGGGAGACTGTTGTAAGATCGATACCAACTAAATCACATACACACACTCACACACAAATGTGGATGAAGTGAATCGACTAAACTTCATAAGTTAATGACTGATGGATATTGAGATTTCTACTACTACTGGTCGTAGTAAATTTGTTCACTTTATTTCTAAGCGTATCCTGTGGAACTAATTTTGGCCTGAAATAAAGGAGATAAAGGAAGAACAGAAAAGATCCGAGTGAGAGAGAGGGAGAAAGAGAGAGAGAGAGAGGTATGACTAGATATCCAAGCTGATTGTTAAACTCGTGAAGTGGGATCAGTCGAGTGCGAAAGAGACTCATTATATTCGGAATCGAGCCTAACATAGAATAATTGATTTGCGTGAAGTCAACAGCTCACAGCCTGTGTTCAGCATTGGTGTCAAAGCGAGCACTCCATGCCATCGGAAACTGACCTGCTTCAAGTCATTCGTATGTTGTCTGGTGTGCATGAGATGCCTGTTATACATCATGTATTTCTATAGTAGAGGCCATAGTGCGGCACACTTCGATGAAATTCAAAGATCGCAATTAATCTGTGTGTTTACTATCTATATTTTACAATATCAGACTTTGCATAATTCGCAGTTTCTAAGTTTTCGTACATATATTCTTAACTAAAGCAAGTTTGGGAAGGGGGAGGGGGGGATTGAATCATCCGACGGGCCTTTGTGGTTACACATATCGTAAGAATGACTTTGACCATGAAATTCCGATCGGACTATAATTTTGTAGTGCGATTTAGATTGAAAACAATATAAAACGTATATCTTATTTATTTGTATATTATTGTTTTGATTCTTTGATTTTTTCGTTATTATTGCTGTGGTTGTTGTTATTTACATCTATTGCGTTATGCACCAATAATGACCGACCAAAAAAATGAAACTTTCCTTTATTCTGAACATTTACTTTTTCAGATCAAGTTCAAGCAAATCCAAAAATATCTCTCAATTTTCACCCCCCCCCCCCCCCACACACACACACACACGACACAAGAAAACTGGACCTGCTCTGAATCTCTCAGTGGCCTAACGGTGTAAGTGAACGCTCCGTCAAGTTTAACATTGTGCCTGATTCATTTTATAAAGTATAATAAGACTGCCTCACCGGCAACTAACTAAACAATTCTAGAAAAGCAAATAACACATATAAAGAACAAGATTTTGATGTTAAAACTGCCAGATTTTCAAACCAAATTGGTTCTTCCTCAGGGCAACAAAGTAGACATATAAAAACATACTGTGCCTGAATCATTTTGATCGTCAGTTGAATTACTTTCTATTGCTAAAGTCCAAGAGGTCGACATGTACATTGTAACACAAGCATCATTGTAAAGAGAGAAAAATTAAATTCACTTTTTCACTTGTTATTTGAAACACGAGTAATAGAAAATTCTGAAAAATTCACAATAATATGAAAATGTTTTTTTTTTCCTCATTGTGATAATTTTTTTTTCATAATTTTTTCTTCATATATTTCAAATAAGACAAAAAGGGATTTGTTCCTTCTATGCAATGCTTGTGTATACCTCTTGTATATGTAGGGCTACTTGGCAAAGGAAGTAACTTACCTGGCTGAGAAAAATGTCTCGTTATCATGGAATGGATTGGGAGGCACTGGGCATTTTTTGAGGTTCCACAGTGGTATAGGCCTGTACTAAGAACTCTTCATACGATAACGGATCATTATTGCACAACTTATTGCTATTACCGAAACCATGGCGATAAAGAGGACAAGAGGACAGTTTAGAGCAGCTTCCCGTGCATGTGTACTGTAGTTAAAAAGACCCAAAAGGAATCCAGCTTTCAATGTTATTGTTGTGATCAGTTCCAGGTTCCTCGGGTTAGATTGCCATTCTGTTCTTTCGGCATGTCTGTGCTGCCGTCGCCATGTCAGGATATCAGTCTGGTGTGTTTGGTTTTGTTCACACACATACACACACACACACACACACACACACACACACACACACACACACACACACACACACACACACACACAC
>JBCEWB010054704.1:0-13989 GCA_039654565.1 Peronia peronii | reverse complement strand
AAAGCCAGATAACCCCCCCCCCCCCCCCCCCCCAACCACCACCAATACATGTTCTGTTCTGTTTTATTTATTCATTTTTATTCATGTTTTCAGCTATTGTTCTTTATAGGAAATATTTTCCCATTGGACTACTTGCCAGACTCAGCGTTGTTTGTTTACCGTTTTTGGAGTTTCTGATTTGTGTAGGCAAAAGCCACTGGGGAGTTAGTTGTGTATCACAATCAGAGGCAGCTCGTTAGTTGTGTGATAGATGGAGCAGAGGAGAGGTGATGCGCAACTAACTATAGATCTGATCTCTCTAGGGGGAGACCTTTACCTCCACAATCTCTGAACTGTGCTATTTCAGAATGTCTGTCTAGTGCTATTCAACAGACATCTCCCCGTATTCCTTCATGTTGTTTACTGCAGTTAAATTAGTCATGTGACAGATGGAGTATCTAACTATTATGATGTACATCTAACTATTATGATCTGTCTAAAGAGAGCCTCTACCTCCAGTACTATCCGACTATATTTGTTCAGGCTGTTGATCCCCTTGTATACTACAGTCCTCTGCCTCCATGAATATCAAACTATAATTATTCCTTCACGGTGTTCATTAGAGTTATATGATGGATGGAATATGAGAGTGACTGTGCAACTGGCAACTGACTATATGGTCTTGATTTCTCTAGAGGGAATCTCTACCTCCAGTATCACTGAACGGCATTATTTCATGCTGTTTATCTAATAAAATACAACAAACTTTTACGTTGTGGTTTTGTTGTTGTTGTTGTTGTTGTTTTTGTAGTTAGGCATGTGAGAAGGAGTAGCGAAGGAGTCATGTGCATTTGATCCCATGTCTCTAGAGTGTGCCTATGTCGCCAATATCATCAAAGTATACATGTGATTTATTCCCTTAGGTCGTTTATTCCATTATATACCAGTCATCTGCCTCCAGTATTGCCAAATTATGTTCATTCATGTCTTTTATTGCGGTTAATTATGTGATATAAGGAGCAGAAGAGGAGCGATTATAATAATTATAAAGTGCAGCTGATTATAATAAACAGATCTGGTGCCTCTAGAGCGAGCCTCTACCTCCAGTGCCATCAAACTTAGCGTGGCTCGTGACATTCTGTTCGTTTCACTTGAGCAGCCACTGGTGGTCTTGCCGTCAGTTCATGTATTGGGGATGCCAGTCATGCATATATTGCACACGCGATTCCCTTGACATGATGTTGTTCAAGACATTGAGCACATTTACCACTTTGAAGCTCCTCAACGCCTGGCTTTGTAGCCTTTCACCTGACTACATATTCCTTTTATGTTGTTGACTGCAAAATATGTTACAGTTACCATTGACTTAACATTATTTAAGGCTTTTCTTCTACACAGCTACATATCCTTCCCCTCTCTATCAGCTGTTCAAATGGAAAGTTTTGGGAGGTTATATGCAATGATGATTCTGAAGATATACTACATATATATTTATGTATATATACGGAGTCGGCCCACAAATTGTACACATTTTTAGGAAAATAACAACTGCATGCTAAAAACATTGTACTACAGTGCAAAGTGTCATAAAATTTGACATTAAAACTATAGTGCACAAATAATGTTATCGAAATTTGACTATTTTTTTCTATAATCACTCCATTTTGTCTAAAAGAGTGAAATAACATTCTGTATTATTACTTTTAACCCCATTAACTGTATGTTTCTGTATTTTTTTTCCCCAAAAAATGCAGCTGTTACTCATTCCCTAGTATATTATTTCTCTTTGATGTGTTATTTTGTAGAGCGTGAACAACAAGGAGGTTGAACTGTAGTATTAATTTTGTTTCAACAACAACAGAAATAAATTATCTGTCGGATTTATCTCCTCGATATATTCTTCTATCAAAACAGCTTCCACACAAACTCTATCAAGCTAATGTTTACAAATACACACACAAACATTCCCTACATTTAACTACCCGTTCCACATTACTGCACCAGCAGCATTATATTATGCCCTTGCAAGGTGAGAACAGTTTAGAGATGGGATAATTTCATCTACCCACTTGACCTGACAGATTGACTGAATTCCTATGCTGATGCTACTGCCTTCCCTCCCCCCACCCCCTTCCGTCTGTCTCTTTCTCTACAAATCCCCTTCCCCCCCCCCCCCCTCCCCGCGCTTCCCCCTTCCCCTCTCACAGACACACTCTCTGTTCCTTTGGTAGGATCAATAATGCCGACATCATTATTTGATCAATGCATAATCTCTGTTCCTTCCTGGCATTTACAACTATCATCTATTTCTTCTTCATTCTCAAGAGTCAATCCTGTTTCTTTTATAATCATTGGTTGTAAGACCAGAAAAAAACGCTAAATAATTACGTTCTTCACCCCTTCCCCCCCCCCCCCCTTTTCATAAGCCTTGTTTGGCCATTAACCCATTTGCCCTCCGGAAAAATATGAAAGTGCTTTCCAACCTCACAGAAATACGTCAGAACTTTGACAGCCAAGCAATATTTACTGAGTTATAAGTGTTATTAAAAAATATTAAGTTTTCAAACCTCAAATTACAAAAAAAAAAATGGAGAGTGAGGAAGATGGGAGAGGATAGGGATTGGGGGGGGGGGGGGGGGGAAATGAAAAGGGTGGGGGGAGGGAGATGGAGGGAAGGAGATAGTTATTATCTTATTATCATCTATTCTAATCTTCCTTATACTTTTGCTGAAAAGTAAACAACCAAGGGCTTGAGAACTTCTCCCATGCACTCCTTCATTCTTTCCCTCCCTCATTGTGTTTTGACATTCAACCAGTGGATGAATGAATTTTTGGGAGGAAGTAAGGCTTTAGCTGATACTTACATTAATACTTTGATCTTGCGTTCCCTGTCACTGGACTCAGGATTGGAACTACTGTTGGCTTTCATGCCTATCACACATCTGAAACATAAATAGAAGGGAGGGGTGTTGTCATGTGAACAATAATAAGTGGAATAATAATGAAAAGTACATAATAATAATAAAAACGATGCCAGCGATGATGACAATGACCACAGTGATGATGATGATAAGGCTGATGGTGCTTTTTCGTTTTTTCTTTCATGCTTTTCTAAATTGTAATTTTTCATTTTTATTTTATTTTATTTCATTTGGTTTTTTCATCCAAGCCGTATCCACTTTTAGTAGCTTTGTGAAAAAGCGAAGAAACAACCTTATTTTCATACTGAAAATTAAGTCATCAGAAGCCACTAATTCTCACAGAACAAGAAATTGTGTTGGGAATTGATTGTTTGTTTCTGTTGGGATTTCATGCCGCAGTTGGACCACTACGGGTTATTACGAAAAAGACGGTTTACGAGTAAAAATTTAACTAAAAACTACATCAAACGATGTATATAAATATGTGTATACTAGTTAAAAATCCACGTTCAAAGGGTGTAAAGAGAAGTTGAAAAGGAATGTCATATGTGAACATGTGGCTGGAATCGCAAGCCAAAAACTGGGAATCTAAGGCAGGGAGAGAACAGTAGTAATAGGTACTTCTTCCTGTGCTCTCGGTAAGAAGCAGTTCAAGTTAAATAATCTGCTGAATGGACAGAGGGGTGGATTTTCTGAGTGAGTGAGTGAGCCAGTGGATGACTGGATGAGTGAGTGATTAACTGAGCGAGTTGACGAATAACACTGAGTGAAAGACTGAGTGAGCAAACGGAGTGAGTGCGTGAGTGATTAAGTGAGTGAGTGAGTGAGTGGATGGGTGACCGAGTGAGCGACAGGAGAAAGACCTGTGAGATCGAGTGAGACAAAGTTATGGAGAAAGAGGGTCACTAGCAATACAACTATGACAGCAGGCAACAGACGCACAAAGAGTGAGGCAAGAAAGTTAAAGTAAGAAAACACAAACGAAAAACTAAATAGGTCTAGACATAACTTAACCACCAGTGCGGTAGCGCTAGGAGGAAGAGAGAACGTCTATGGAGACTTCGGGGTAGAAATGGCTAGCACGGGGTCCGACGGGGCCACGATTTCCCGGGTCTAGTAATGGAATAAGAGATTACTACAGGGACAGCGCGTCCCGCTAGCCGGAGGCCGCCCTCATCTTTCAAATGAGATTTTATAGGCGACAACCGGCACTTGTAATGAATTTGCACTGGGCTCCCAGCTCTCAGCCCGCCGGTGCACTCAGCCTTCAATCAAATCGCTTCCCCTCTTTGAAGGTCTTTCCCTCCATTGAGCAGACAGATAAGGAAACGCCTGTTGTCGTTTGTCATTCAGCTGGCGCCGACTACAGATAGATTTTGACGTGGATGAAAAGAAGATATGAAGGTAGGAAAAACTTCCATTGCAAGAGAGAAACAGAGAAGGAAAGAAAGAAAAAGAAAGGAGGAAAGAAAGAAAGAAAGAGACAGGCACAGAGAAGAAAAGCTATTAAATAAAATAAACAATAATGCAAACAGCTATTTAAAACTTAAAACTCAAAAATTTGATCTTATGAACAGCGGAAAGACAACGGCAGCAGAAGCATAAGCAACAATAACAGCTGCAGCAGCAATAACAAAAACAAGTACCGGCACAATAAAGCCAGCAAATCGCCAGTCTTTCAATCACTGCTCATCATATTTTTCAGTTTCTCTCTCTCTCTCTCTCTCTCTGTCTCTCTGCCTATCTGTCTGTCTAATTCCTTATTTCTCTCTCCCTCCCCCCTTCCATCCCATCACTTTTGTCTCTTTCTCTCGCTATCTCTCCTTCTCTCTCCTCTCTCCAATCAGGATTAGAACAGAATCACTATGCCAATTCGAAGCGATCGCCGATATACACAAAAATAACAGAATTAAGACAACGACGACGCCGACAACAGCAACATCATCATCATCAAGAAGAAGAAGAAGAAGAAGTACAACAACAACAACAACAACAACAACAACAACAACAACAACAACAACAACAACAACACAGTGAAAATGAATAGCATGATAAGGAAGAGGTCAACACAGGTGAAAATTAATAAGGGGGGGGCGAATGAATCAATACAGACAGAGTAGTAACAAATCATAGCTTTTCTCTCTATCCTCTGCCTAATTCCACCAATACCACCACCATCCCATCTCCCTCTTTTTTTTTTCCATATATCTATCTCATTCGCCTTCTTACAATCCCTCACGTCCGATCCCATTTTCTCTATCTCTTCTTCCTCTTTCTTTCTTTCTCTCTTTCTCTCACACAAACGCTCAGACATATCCACTCACCATTTATTCATACACAAAAACTTTTGAATTACAGTGTTGCCGGTTTTCAACTAATAAACATAAATAAATAAATAAATAAATAAATAAATAAATAAATAAATAAATCGAGAAAAGGGCTGGAAGACAGAGAAAATAGCAAGGTAAAGAAAGGCAAAGTAGCTTGTAAAAATAAAAATAAAAAATTACGAAAAAATACATAGAAAGAAAGGAGGGAGAGAGAAAGAGGCTGCCGAGAGAGCTAGCCGATCGTGCAATCTCAGCCAGTCTAACTGTACTTTAGCTGTCTGAAGTCAAGCTGTTTTGTGCAACTGCAAGCTATGACAGGGTGCTAATTTCTGGTACAGAAGCCCCGTGTCAGTCTGATGCACCGTCCATCCAAACTCTGGATGATATCCTACTCCCCCCCCCCCCCTCCTCCTCTTCTCTTCCCCCTTCTCTCCCTTTTTTTTCCTCATAGTTTTCCTTTTCTCCTGACCCTAGTAGCGCCATGGGGTTGGTCTACTTGACATTAATGACAGTCATTTTTTTTTTTTAAACCGACCAGCTAAATTCCTTCCCTTTGCCAAGTACCAGCGGTACAAAACAAGCATTAAGACGGACAAATCACTTCAGCTCTTGTTATTTCAAACAAGTGAGGCAAAAAAGAAAACAAAACAAATAAACAAACAAAAGAAGCAAACAAACAGAAACACATAATGATGAAAAAAAAAAAAAAAAAAAGAAAGCATTTTCATAATATTGTGAATTTTTCAGAATTTTTGGTTACGCACGTTTCAAACAGACAAAGACTGATTCCCCCCCCCCTTTTTTTTGCAATGCTTACATTATCATCCTTAAACTTCTTGCACCAAGCAAAAGGGAAGTAATTTGACTTCCCGTCAAAATGGCTCATTGCTGTTTACTGCATAATATGAGTTCAGAATCATAAAGAGTTTGACTATGAAGTTCTCAGCTGATCTTACTGGTTTTAGAGACGCTTTCACGAAATGATATGAACAATGTTATGAAAGACACTAATGTTCCAGAGTTCTACTGATCCTTGTAGGGTTAACTCCCCTTTCCTCTTCTTCCACGAACACGATGACCAAACTAACGATACTGAACTTAAGGAAGGAACGCTTTAGACCCCCATCCCACGTACATCTCCACAACAGCAAGAAAAGGAAAATTACAAAACACACACTAAAGCAAATAGTACAAGGTCATGAGGATATGAGTTAACCTGGATTACTTTATCTTTCTCTCGCACCCCCCCCCCCTTATATTTATACACACACACATATATACTACGAGACACTCCGGTTTCCAAACCACACTTTCTTCAGCTCAACGTCGCAGATGTCCTGGTAAAACAACATACAGAAGGCACCCCAAAAACAAATTTAATACAATAACAGCGATAGACACATTCACTGCGATACCCACTCACGTTCCACTGATAGAACAATCCCCTCAGCGCTCAGGGATGTTAATATGTTTTCAGGCGAAGGAATAAAAAAATACTTCATGCTATCTTTTTGTTCAAAAATTTTAAACAGAATGCGAGAAGTAGCATGAAATATTGAACAACAAATATATAATAAATGAAAGAAAAAGTTGGTTGAAGAACCGGGGAAGAAATAATTTCTAGCAGCTAAAAAAAAGTGTTTCTTTTTTCTGCTAAACATCGACAGTTTGACATCTGTGAGTGCTGATACAACCACTAACGAGAAAACAATAAAAACCACAAAATAATATTATGGATCTTTACTGATATATGAACAGCCTCCGCCCATTTCCCTCTCTGTGCCACCATTTCACTACCGTCCTAGACGGCTGACGTAGACTAGCCGAAATCTCAGTAAGGACAATCTCATTACAAGCTCATGACACTGGGATGTGAGGTGGGGTGGGGTGGGACAACATCTGTAAGGGCAGAGTGAGGTCCTTCTCCTCCAAGCTAGCGAGCTGTTTTGTTCAACTGGTCCTCGGAAAGCGAGGCGACAACACCAACAACCAAAAACATTATGGATTCAACGAAGGATGCGGTCACTGCTATATTATGTATCATCCACAGTTCTTCCATTGATAAAGCAGTGCTGAAAACATGCACTCAGAATCCACTAACCGACAACAACAAAATATGGATCTCACCGCTACCCTGCTGTCTCTCCCCTCGTTCTTTCTCGTTCTCCTTCGCCCATCTCTATCCACGATGGATGTAAACAAGCCAACGTCTCAGTTCGGATAAATCTCATTACATGCTGACAAACTGAGGGACTGGGTGGGGACGGGTGGGGTGATGCTATAAGGGGAAGGGTTTTCTGTCTCCTCCAGACTAGAGATCTGTTTTGTTCAGCCGGTCCTCAGAGGGGAATTCCCTCTCGTGTCTTTGAACGCGCGGCCGTCCTCGTCTTGCTTGCAAACCATCTGGTTGATTGCTTTCTATAATCAACGTTAACGTCTCTTAAGTTGATGATGGTGTTGTTGTGCCTTCTTTTCTCGTAAGTGATAGTTGTAATTTTTTCTTTTTTTCTCTCTCTCTCTTTCTTTCTATTTCTTTCAAAGGGAACACATGTACTTTCAAAGATAATGGCTACAATGAAGGCGACACCGTAGACACTGTATGAGAACCCCTGATAAAGAGATGGCCATTCCCCTTTGCTTTGACAACAACAGTAACCTCGCAACGTCTATCTGAAATGCCACAGGTCCAAAGCGGCCCTCAATATTGGCCTGGCAGTACCAATGAAGAGTGACATGAAGTAATTATTGTAATCATTACAAAGACAAAAGCCGCGCCTCTTTCAACTTTAACTGCTTTCATGGACGATGGAATAAAACACATGCACGCTATGCACACATCGAATAATGAATACATCAAAGTTTAAAAAGAAACCAAAACCCATGACTGGGTCGTAAAGAGAAGAAGTAAAATCTTCATCATTAGCATAAACCTCTATACTATTCCATTCTCTCTGACGTAAAACTTGTATGTGACAAAATTTCACATTTTTTAAAAAGCTCAGACCGTTGCTACTTATGTAACTTACAATAAACACATCACTGAACCGTATAAGGAGGAAGTATAACTCAATCATTAGCATAACTCTCTACAACATTCTGTCCCTTCTTTATTAATACTAAGAGTATCAATATCCAGAAAGCACTGAGTCAGTGGTTAATAACGATAAACAATATTTTCATATATTTTAAGAACTGACAATGAATGTATGCCTTTAAGTTCTATAACATCAGTAACACTGGCTGCCAGCTGAAAAAGAGTTCCACTACTATTAAGCCATTCTGACCAGACGGGCCCTTGACACTAGGGGTTTTTTTTTTTTTTTTAAATCTGTGTAACACAACATTGGGTTTTTTGAAGAACGTACACTTTCGTAACAAACTGCATTCAGAGATGCTATTCCAAACCTAAATTTAGTAAAGGCTAGAAATTCTAAAATCACGACATATAGATAATACTCCATTTGACTGCGTCAAAGCATTCGGCTTTCTGTGACAGCACGACAACACGTAAAAGCATTATCATCACACGATCTGTTCCCTTTTCAACGCTTGAATGCACGGCACAATTAAGCTCTTTAATGATTGCCAGGATAATGATGGCAAACCGTTGTCCGGAGTTGATCACACGTACTGAAAATTAAAACCACTCGGGCTCTCAATAAAAGCGATAACAATCTATGAAGTCACTTCATGCTTCGAAGGGGAAACAAATGCCACGTGAGTTTTATGTTCCATTAATAAATATTATAGTTGTTTTATTCTTCCAAAGGCCGACCACACTTTAAATTTAAACAAAGGCACGTTTCATTTGTATTGATCCCCAGGCTTATAAGGATTAATAGTTCAATCAGGGCTTGCGACCAATGTCGATTTCAACCACTCCATTAGAAAGACAAATGAATGTTCACAATTCGATGTGTCTTTACTAAGCCTTAACGGTGTCCCAGTCTCACTCGGCAAGAGACAAAGAAGCGTGCCATACTCAGCAGTTATCATGATCACCAGACCAGCCATAAACAGCGCATTAAGCCGATTCCATTAGGCAATCTGCAGGGGGGAAACAACTGGTGAGCAACAACGGACTGGCTCACAAAGAGAAAGTGAGGGCTGCTCAAGTGACTCACGATGCCTCGAACTGTTCCTCTGTCATGTGTGAATAAAAGAAGTATATGGTTCTAGACTGCAATCGCAGATGGCACAATATGGCAAGAACCGTACTGATGAACCAAAAAAAAAAAAAACTCAGCTAATCAGCCAGCCAATCAACCAACTAATCGACTAGCTAGCCATCAATAATCCAATCAATCAAAAATCAACCAACCAACTAATCAACCAACCAACCAACCACACAAACAAACAACTTACCGTCCGATCACCCAACTAACCAACCAGCCAATCACCCAACCCAACAAAGAAATAAGAACACACTCTTCCACCACTTCTCCCACACTGTTACTTTCTTATTTTATCTTACTTGTTCATAATGCTTTGCTTTTTCGCCAAGACATATTATTAGCGGACCTTGAATATAGGAAATTAGGCTTAAAAAAAAAAAAACACTTACAAACATACAAGCTAAACTACAAACACACCCAATATTTCCGCATATTTCTATATTACCTTTCAAGCTTAATGCATGTTTAATTATATCATTTCCTGAGGGGAAATTCTTTCATGGCTCAGACCTGTGCAAATCAGGCATGAAATCAATTACAGTGTGAGCCTCCTGTAGTCTCCATGTCATTTATAATGCACGTATACGGCATAAAACATGGCCAGCGAGTTATGACAAATATTTTATGACAGAATCGATTCCATTTGCATATTCTGCCTGTTTTTGCCCTACTGAACTCATGACAGGATCTGAAAACCTTGCAAATCCGACATCAACAGATATCTAAGCGTTTAGGCTGCTGGTTGACAGTGTGAAAAGACATTATTTCAACGTGAGGAGCCGCTTGCCGTGCGGACCTGAGGGGACAACAACAACGACAACAACAACAACAACAACAACAACATAGAAGTCAGGCCCGTCAGGTCCGAGACCATACAGGGCACAACACTGAAGGTCTTTCGAGACTGACGCATGCCAATAAAAATGAAGCCTCATGACTAGCAGGCACTATCATTACATCATACACCGGCTATCTTTTTTGTGTTTTGTTTTGTTTTGTTTTTGTTTGTTGTCTGTTTTGTGTGGTATTTACGATTCTGTGATTAAAAATAGCGGTAATAGTAGCTTGTTGTAAGAGAGAAAGTACCTGACTCGTTCAAAGATGTACACTTAAGATGCTTATATTTTGAATGTGCTCAGCAGCATTTTATTAAGCGTTGTATTTAAATACAACCCTCCATCACGCCAGTTCAAAATTTCCAAATTTCCTCTGCTAATCCTTTTCCGAGTAGCTCTTGAAGTACGGAAGATTCCTGTACATTTCTGACGGCAACAACAAGGATCAAGTTCCCCACAGTGTTGTCTGAGCAAATTCTGAAAACGATACGAGGAGTGGATATCGCGTTTTAAGACTGCAATGTGTTTTGCGCCAGCAGACTGACTGTAAAGATAAGCTTTTAATATGCTGAGTGTCTTCTTCTTACCTGAAGCCGGGGCTTAGATTGCTTAGACTATAAACAAATAGCCAGGAACGGTTATATAATCTTCCACTGAGGGGAGAGAAGCGCGTGGACGAGAGAGAGGGAGGCGGTGACTGCAATAGCGGATATGAAAGTCTTGATCAAATTGGCTCTAATCAAGGAGAGGAAGCCTGGCCAGTGCATCTGATCCAATCACTGTGAGGATGTGCCGACAAAGCTGCGCAGTGGAGCGTTCAACCGGAACAGCTGGCTTACCGCCCCTGTCATTAGTGCGAGACAATTTGATTGGCTGCCGTTGTCCCCTCGGAACGAGAAATAAGGCTAAGGGGCGAGAGACATGTACTGCGGAACAAAAAATGTAATAATCCCACCAACTACAAATTAATAACAACACCACAAAACAGAAAGTAGAAACTGGCTCCTAAAGCCAAACTTAAGACTTTCATTGTCAAAATTTCAATGAGCCACACGGTTGGTTCTTCTCTGTCTCTATAGCAGCTATCCATCCACACTGTCACCGAATGATTGTAACAAATGAACATGGATGGGAAAAATACATAAAAACAATTTCCTCTATCTACAAATCTTATTCAGAAGTTATACTTAATAGGAACCATGCTCAATCACTTGTCTATCCACATATTTAACCACCCATCCATCTATCCATTTATTTATATCTTCGTATATCTATCTCACGTGATCCCTATATCACAGAGCTTCCTGTTTCCTGTCCAGCAGTAACGGAGACGGTATCCTTCACTCCCAATTTGGTAGCTGCATTTGGCCTTCCTCCTCCCTTGTCTTCAGCATAAGCGGGAACTGTTCCACTATCCACTGCAGACTGCGACAAGGCATCGACTTCTGGCGATAGCTTAAACCACCTATAGTCCAGCATGACATACTAGACATCTGATTCACGCTTCGGAACGGTCTCAAAAGCGTGAAAACTGTGATCATCGTAGGCGGTGTACACCGGACAGCAATTTTAAGCCATTTTTTTTTCAATACAGGCCACTATTCAGTCAGCGCATAGGATTCCACAATAAGATTATCAAATTCGATTGTCTGAGAAAAATACCATCATTTGAACCCCTAGAAGTTATTTAAAATGCAGGAGAGTCAGGGTGCATTCGGCAGCAGCTTTAGTCATGTCTGAGACCTAACAATTTGTGCCTATCGTGGATATCTCGAACATGGGCATCACGTTAGTGTACTGGAGAACGTTCAGAAAGAAATTCTTCTACAAAATGTGATAACTGAGTATAGGATTACATCGGCTCCTCTCGACACTTCCCAGAGTTATAAGCTGCTCTGGCCCCCACAACATGAAGAAGACAACAGATAACTAAATCGGAAGCCACAGTCATAAGAGGATCAAATATCCCATGACCCACAGGCTTCCAGATCGATACAACAGCTAGGGGCCTCTATCTGAGAGGAGCTCTTGCACATACCAATTTCTAGTCCTCCTCCATTGTATAAATTATGAGAAGCAGAGACTGATGGGCATGATCAACATTTAGCCTGGTCATTTCACAGAGGATATTTCTGTCATGATAATACAAAGATGTAGGACATGTCCGTTTAAGGGGGCTTTCGTTTAACTCCCAAAACCCCAAAACAGCTTTCAAAACAAAAGTGATAGTACTGTCCTAAGACAGAACTGAAGTTGTAAGCCATTACCATAGGATCATTGTCCTCATCGAATACTGGTTTGCATTCAAAGTCTGAGCTCTAAGACTGAGCTTTCCTATTAGACACCAGTGTTACTACTGTGCCCCTTAGCTTTCAATCTATCAGTGTCATTTTCAAACCGTGTATCAAATATGTACCTCTAGGCTATAGAGGCTTGTGAGTTTATTATCCATCTTTAAAAAAAAAAAAAAAAACATCTCTAATGGACCGACGGCACACCCATCATCACAGAGACATCAAAAGTACGTCAGAACTCTGAATTTCTGGGGCAGTTGGGTTTTCTTTCTTGAGCACAATTTCCCCTTAACGGTCTTCCGCTTGACTGTTTGAAAGTCGAACATCTTGTATTCTCATAATCATCCCTTTAAATCGGTATAAAGAATATAATATAATTATGTTACGGGTTCTGCACCTTTTTTTTTTTTTAACCCCCCACCAAAACCTTGCGTTTGATAACGTACAAGGAAAAAAAAAAAAAAAGGCAGTTTCTTCAGAAGATTTCCAGTTTTAGGGTTTGGTAGTTCGGCCGTTATCTCCCACATATATACACTAAACGGCACATAGTAAACATCAAAAAGATCTGAGTGAGCGCTTCCAACTTCAAAGTGTCCCAGTTTCAGCATAAACCACAACGACCATGGTTTTCTTTAGGATACTCATAAGTGATCTACTCCTCTTGCACTCTAGCTAACTTATTGATTTTGAGGAATGAGTTAAGAGTTGGTGGTCAGCAGACGCAGTCAGAACCCATACTGGGCATATCAGATTCTTTCGCACTGCTTGCAACATTGATTTGTATACAATGCTCAGAGTTCAGTTTGCAATTCTGCCCCCCCCCCCCCCCCACACACACACACAAACGCATTAAACCTTTTTTTGATAATGTTAAAACAGACGAGAGATCTGTGAAGCCTATAGAGAATTAGAAGCCAGAACTCCTAGTGTGATAGAGAAAGGGTGTGAACTTGTGAGGTTCACTATAATTTGAAGAAAGAGCGCATATCTAAACCGAAGACGCAACACAGGAGTATTTCCTTTGCACTGTATCTCTCTCTGTCACGAAGAAAATTTCCAAAACTAAAATTTTTGAATATCCTGTGTCGTGCCTAATAAACGCGGTTTTCCATTTATTGTTACTAAAAATATATCTCATACTTGAAAGTGGAATCTGTAAATCTCACTTTTCAAATTTTTTTTTTTTTTTTTGGTTTCCAATTTATCTGCGCTTCGCTCCCTTCTTTCTCAGCTGCCATGTGAAGGATTACCAAATAATGCTGCTGAATTCTGAAATGCACTTTCCTATAAAACAGACATAGACAGACAGACAGACAGACAGACTGACACAGACAAACAATGTACAGGCAGGCAAGCAACAGGCAGGCAGACGGGTACAGACAGACAGCGAGAGCAGAATGGATGGATGGGTGGGTGGATGGATGGATGGATGGATGGATGGATGGATGGATGGA
>JBCEWB010054693.1:0-12671 GCA_039654565.1 Peronia peronii | reverse complement strand
CAACAACAACAACAACAACAACAACAACAACAACAACAACAACAATTTAACAGTCTGTACAGCCTAGCAGACTAAAAATGGAGAAAGACTATTTTACACTGAATTATAGAAAGCAAGGGTTTGGATTTTGAACGTGCGAGTGGCACAATAAAAGTGAAACTACAACGTAGAAAAATAACTCAAGTACACTAATCTATCTTACCTTCTTTATCAAAACCATTCAACAACAACAACAACAACAACAACAACAACAACACTAATCCATCTTACCGTCTTTATCAAAACCATTAGCATCTAAGTTTTGTAAAAATTTCCATTACAGTGGATCAGCTCCCTAGGCTCCTGGACAGTGACCACCCAGAATGTCGCACCCTGGAACAGAACCGAGTGGTCGGTCAAAGAAGCCGTGAAGATTATGCACGCATTTAGAAGCCAAGGTTTTTTCATGCATGCCTTGCTCAAAGACAGCAAGAACGCATCAACGAATATTTTGACCGTAAGTGAACTAACTGTCAGTGTCTAGGAAAAGAATAAGACCAGTGAATAGATCTAATCTTTATCTAAGAAAATAGTCAAAATTGTTGAGGTTGTTTAATGGTTCATTTTTCACGTAAGGACGACTCGTCTCATATTTTCTTCAGTGGAGGTCAATAGTTCATATTCGACTAAGCAAAAAATGGAAATCCCCGTCGGAGTGTTGGTATCCCTGCTAAAAATAAAGCACTCACTGGTGTGTGTTACCGCTCCACCACGAGATCGGACAACAAATTGTAATTGGCCTCGTGCATTTTTTTTTCCCATGTCAATGGTAATGAACAGCTTAGAGTGTTTGTATCCCCCTACTAGAATTAGACGGGGATTTCCAGCCGTTGGCTTGGTCGGAACAAATCTATTAGTCAACATTAATATTTATGTATGAAGATATAGACGAGCTGATAGTTCTAATGTATTGGCACTTAATTTGAAAGTGTCACCTATTTACTAATGTTATGTTTCACTTCAAATACTCATTACTAAATGATTAGCGCCTAAAAAGAATATGGCTCGAAAGAAATGGGCTTTGTTTATTTCTGTATGATGGGACAATGGAGCTTTTTTTACAATTCCTTATATCAATTTCAAGATGATGTGTCTTGAAGTTTTCAATTTTTATAGAATAGTTACAATTATAAGATTATTTTCTCAGAAGCGTCATGAATCCGTCATAAAGACGCACATTGTGAACAGACCGAAGGCTGCACTCTTCGATATGGTAGGATTTTGAAAGAATACATGTTTCGTAGGGCTAATTTTGGATCAAATCCTCTAGTTTATCATGAACGGCTTATCACTTGTTTAGAATGAAACTCGAGGCACAAAACGCGTTTGTGAGCTTTTTAAGCACCTAAGAACAATGTCCATTATTATTTATAAATTTTTGTACCATGACGATACCTACAGAAACTACTTAGCTAACGGAATTAATAGATGTTCTACACTATGTATTCATATGAATCTGCGATTTCTCCCTCAGTTTCAGCAGTTAGGCATTGTCATCACCCGTAACTGTGTAACATCATTGACCCTTTAAGGAGACTCAATATTATAAATTAGCATTTCGAATATGCCTAAAAGAATTTTATGAATGTGGTGGTTTTTTTGTTGGTTTTTTTTTTGTCACAACGAAAGTAAGCCATTTCTCTGTACCGGTACATCTAATATCTGCTGACTCAAATTCAAATCCGATGGTATTTAATTCCAATCTGAAGTTGCAATTTGCACTTTGGATTTGTTCCACCCTCCTTTGGCGCAAATAAGTAAGCTTTCATACTTTGAAATACCAGTGTTTCGCACTATGTTATTATATGAATTTGACATGTCTATTCCAGTTCCAGCAGTCTGGGCTTGTCATGGACCGTCACCAATATATGACTAGTAACCCGAAATACAAGGAGGCCTACCTGGCCATGGCTGTGGAATTTTGCGGCCTTTTAGGGGGAGACAATGACACGGTGATGACTAAAATAACTGATGTTTTTGAGTTTGAGAAAAAGCTGGCGGAGGTATGTATGGATCAGATTTCTCTTTGGTGTTACTTTGCTTTTTTTTCTCTCCGTCTTTCTCTCTTGTAAATCTATCTGTCTGTTTGTTTATCTGAATGTCTGTCTTTTCGTGTGTCTAGTTTTACTTCATGCACGTACCTGAAGAATAAACAAGAAGCATTCTATGTTCTTATACTGATGATTATGGTGATGAAGACAGCAGGTCTATCTTTCTTTTAAAAATGATCTTGCTGCTTATTTATTAATTTTGAGTGCCTTCGGAAATTTTCATATAGATGTCAATACTATAAAAGATTTAAAGACAAAATAAAACAACAGAAATACTTTGTCAACGGTAATAATGTAAATTATAACGCAGAAGTGGAATACTACCAGTGTTATTGAACATGCCTGAACTGCCGCTCATTCACTAAAGAGGTATGCCTGTAAAACAATGCTATGTGGTCGCTGACTTTTGTTTATTAAAAACAAATATTTCTATGCACTTGTGTCCCTGTTCCACAGATAATGGTGCCTGAGGAGATTCAGTTAGACCCTAACACTACATACAACAAAATGAAGCTGTCCGAGTTCCAAACGTTGACTGGGCCATGGGTATGATTATTTTCATACTGCAATGAAACCATCTAGAGAAGGATGATTATATTTCCTGTGATTCCATGAAGCTAGATACTGTCATCAGTGGACGGCTCTCAGACATGTCTTGTAGTTAGTGATAAGGTATCAGACACACTGACAAACCGACCGACCGACCAATAGACAGAGAGACAAAATGACAAACAGATATACAGACAACAGTTTTATGCAGCTCTTTGTGCGGTTAATCTCTCTCATTACTTCATCTGTATGACTAGTTGGCAAAAGATGACAGAGTAGAGAATGATACTTTCAAAAGAAAAACTTGCCATGAACTGGAAATTACCACGATGAAAACAAAATGTGAGGGTTTAAATTAAATTATATGCTTCTTCTGGTTGGGAAGCTATAAATAAATAGATAAATAAATAAATAAATAAATAAATAAAACGGGGCTTTTTATTTTTAAAACATATAATAGCATTAACTTGTTTTCTACCCCTCAAGGCTATGATCCCCATATTTAATTGTTATGTTCTTTCACAGTGTTCTCTAAACTGTAGGAATCTATATCTCCATTTAACCTCCAAGATTTTATTTTCGCTGAACAAGACCTGCAGTGCCTAGATCAATAGGTCCAGTCTAATCTCAAAATTCTTCTGACCGCCAAAGTCAATAGTGTTAGAACACAGCTCTGTCTCACGTGGTCTCTAAATCTTAATCACAGTCGTAGATTAGCCTTGTTTAGTCGGGTCCTGTGGGATTTCATAATTTAAAAACAGCAACTAGACATCAGTCTTACCAGATATACTACATGTATCACCTTGTGCACAGTTAATTGTGTTATAATACGACTGGACTCTGCCCAACCATTATTGTCCGGGATTGAATAACTTTTTTTTTTTTTAAATTTTGTTTATTTCTTTTTCCAGATCAATCTGACTGATTACTTAGGATATATCACGAAAGGAAGGAATTTCACGGGAGAGGAATATGTCATTGTTAGACAGCCTTCTTACTTTCGAAAACTGTGCACGCTCGTAGGGTATACAGACAAAGAGTAAGTTCTCTCTTGCTTTCCTACATCTGGAATTTTCACGACTTCCTGGAAAAGGCAATGGAAAATTGAGCTCAAATCAGCAAAGCCCATGGACTTTCCTTAATTGGCTCAGTGCCAGTGCCAGTGCCACAAGAGTGCTAACTTTACCAAACTATACGTCTGTCTTTTCAAATGGTTCAACCTCATTTGAAATGGTCTATCTTCACACCTGATCTCCGATCTCCACAAACCGTCAGTTCTCGACCTTTTTGATACTTAGAAGAGAATGCTAGGACGGCATATTTCTGTCTTGATGAGATAGAAGAGTTTGCCACGAAAGAGTTCGCTCTATGTTGACAAACATTGTGCCATACAACAGTGCAATGACCTGAGGTCAAGAGGTCATGTGCATGTATAATATCTGAGACTGGTGACGATGGACAAGTCCAAATCTAAACACAGAACTCTTTCATCATAAAATGAAACATGAATCATCCTCCGAGAAGGTTTGCTGATTTCAGATTCCATGGGCAAATTTTACTGAATTTCAAAATCTATTACTTTTCTTCAAGTTCTCATCCGTTTTATGTTCTACATATGCGTAATACAAATTGAAGAGATTCCGCTTTATACCAGTCAGTAACTCGCACCCAAGCTACATATACTCAAATTTATTAGTTAGAATGTACTGAAGAATAGTGGGAGTATTTCAAAAAATCTTTTATTGTCTGTTGCATTCATTATTTTCTTCATTGTACCTGATATAATTTGTTCTTTCAGATAAGAATAATAAACTGATCATCATGATAAAATGAAACTAAAACAATAACAACAATAAGAATAACAAAAACAATGACTGAACGGATCTTCTATGCACAATATCTGGGTAGCTGTTTGTTTTAGAACTGGTGGTATCAGCCGCCTAACGCGAAGTAATGGTAAAAGTTACTAGAGTCTCACTCGAGCCATTTGTGGTGCGCAACACTATTCTGTGGTGTGCAAGAGCTCCGGATTCGGTTTGTGATGCATAGACATAACAGTATAACTAGACCCCGCGCGGCCTTTTTTTCTCTATTGGCAGCTATGACCTGAATTAACGATCCTAGCGCGGCTGAACTATGGGAATCAATTAGGCTGTGGAAAGAAGCGCGTAGAAAAAAAAAACCCCACTAAAACACGGGGTGAGTAAGAAATTTAAGCTAAACCCCTTCGCTATGAGTGACAGACTTTAAACATTTAGAGCCTATTCAACCTAGATCAGGGATATCCAAACTTTTTGGCCAAATTTTATAAGGTGAAAATGTGTGGGGGCCGAACATTCAGATTGACGTTCTCTTTAAACCATACATGTTAAAATAATCAATAAAAATGAACTATTTATAAAATTTGTATTGCAAATGATATCAAATAATAACTTGCCTGCACTAATGTGAAGGATGACACTTAGATCTCGACGGCAGGAAATATTCCTACTGAAAAAAAAAAAAATCCATGTCTTAACTGAGTTAATACGACGAGGTTGCAGGCCGGATGAAATTTGCAGACGGGTCGCATTCGGCCTGTGGGCCGGACTTTGGACTTGTCTGACCTAGATGCTCTCTGAATAATACAAGTAATGTTTTTGATTAAATTGGGAGAAAATAAATAAATAAATAATTAAATGGTAACACTAACAGTTGATACGGAAAGGAAACTAAAGGTAGGCCTTCTGAAATTTACCACACATTAGGCCAGATGGTAATCAGGAATCAGTTGGAAGGAAAAGGCAAGGAAGTAAGAAATGAAAACATTAATGATTTAAAACAAAAGATATAAAGAAGAAATGGGAGAAAGTTAGCTTATCTGATTTGAAAAGCAAACAAACAAACAAGCACGCATCCCAAATAAAAATAATAATTTAAAAAATCAAGAAAACGAGGTGACGATGATAGACAAGAAAGAAAAAAAAATCTGCTTGAAGAGTTAAAGCAGATGCATATTCTTCAGGTTGATATGTTACAATGAAACTTCGTCCTCGTGATTGAACATGAAATGAAAGCAAATAAACTAAAACTTCAAACAACAATATGTGCCATTATGACGACCTAAAGTCCTTCGCCATCTCTTTGCATTTTTATAGTATCCAAGGTTATATGAGCTTGTATGCAAGCATTTACATCTATCACATCATACACCAAAAGTAAATGGGATCTTGTTTGCTATGTTGAACTGTGTCTAGATCCTTCTTGTTCTCTTCCTTTGTACACATTTTTACAGGAGCACCGCATTTAATTTCTACTCATACATTTACAACTCAAACAGACTGACTTTTTTGTATTTCTTCTTTATCTCTTTTGTTTTAAATCATCTTCTTTCAACTGACTCAATGATTACCATCAGGCCTAATGTGTGGTAAATTTCAGAAGGCCCTCCTTTAGTCTCCTTTTCATATGAACTTGTTAATATTTCAATTTATTTCTTTATTTTCCCATAATTTAATCAATAACACCACTTTTATTTTTCAAAGGGCATCTAGGTTTAATAGACTCAAATATGTCTGTCACTCAGAGTGACAAGTTTTAGTCATAAATGTCCTCTCTACTCCGTGTCTAGTGTTTTTTTTTTGGCTATACGCGCTTACTTCTATAGAGAAGACGGGTTCCAAACAGCGAGCGCCGATCCTCTAGACAAATGGGACCGGAAGTACTGCCTTCGCGCCGGGTGTTCTATACTGTTATGTCTATGTGCTATTGTTGCTCCAATAATAAAACATAATGTCTTTGGTGCAGCCCGAGGAGCAGCTCCACGAGGGGAATCTTCTATTTGTTCAACAAATTACCCAAACCGAAGTTTGCATTTAGAGGCTCACATGGGAATTGGGGCTTTTTCTTACGGTCCCATCACTTAATCATTCATTACTGAGTTTCTATTTTTTCACAATTTCTATGCATAGTTTGGTTTGGGAATGGGATCAAAGCACATAAACAGCGTAAGTATAACCACTGCTGGCATTGCCTATTTTGGGTCAAAGTAATTTTTAGAAACGTAAACAGTTAAAAATAATGCCATTAGTTGTTCAGTTGCTTCTGTAGATAGAGTAACAATTTATTAAAAAGCCTCGGTTTTGAACAGAATGTTCGCAGATTTTCTTTTTTTACCTTTTGCAATCACTAAACTTTATGAAGAGAACCCCCCCCCCCCCCCTCCTTCCCTCCACCCCACTCTACTCCGAAATTGAACGAAAATCTTAACAAACGTTAACTTGACATTTACTATTTGTTGAGCTTGCTTAAGATTACCTAACATTTCTTGTGGGGAATCACCATGTCATATACTTCTGAGAAAAGTAAGCGTTTTTTTTTTCTTTTTGAAAAACAAAGCAAAACAAAACAAAACAAAAAACAGCTATACTTTAAAGCTCAATTCAACTTCCTATGATGCGTGGTACTATTTTATGAGCTCTTCCCCCCTTCTTGAAACCCTAGTAATTCAAGTCTCTTCCAAAATGATTATGATAAGAGGACACTAGATTTCTAACGTCATCACACTTAATTATTGCTGTTCAGTGAGAAGTGAAAGAAAAGGAGACAGCTACATGTTCTGCTGCCGCAGAATTCCTTCCCGCTCTCCCTTCCTCCTTTTTGCACCCGCTTTCAAAACCACCGAGCTATATTGCTACTGTTTACAGTAATGATAGTACAATAATGAACCAGAGTTTTACAGACACACATAGAAATTGCGCTAATGCAAACGGAAGCAACAGCATAATAATATTCATAACATGGCATACAAATATAATCAGGGGTATGCTCTTATGCAAAATAATGTTATACAGCCCAAGGATAACATTTAGCTTTTAAACATGACTGACCACTATCTCGAGGGATATCTGGAATTGTTACACAGAAAAGTAGGCCTTCGTTGTTACATAATTCCTAACTATTTATATTTGACTAAGCAAAAATCTGGAAATTCCCGGCGCAGTGTTTGTACCCCCTGCTTAAAATAGAACACTCACTGATGTTTCCTGCCTCTCCACTACGAGATCCAACAACAAATTGACACTGGTCCCGTGCATTTTTTTTTTTCTATTTCAATGGCAGTGAGCAGTTTGGAGTGTTTGTACCCCCTACTGAAATTAGACCGGGATTTCTAGCCTTTGCTTGGTCGGAACAAACCCATTATGCAGTTTACGACAGAGACCTGTCTTGATTGCCGTCTCTAGGGTATTGGCGAATTACCTGGTGTGGAATGCCGTGGTTCTAACCACTGACTTGCTGCCCAGAGCTTTCCTTACGGCCCTTCTGCGGCTAAGGCGGGTGATAACCGGTACAAGCGCATTGCCCGAGAGGCGGCGACACTGCATGGATATGGCTGAGAACATTTTGTCCTTTGCTGCCGGAGCTCTTATTGTGGAGAGGAAACTTTCACCACAGAGCAAAGAACAGGTAGAGGCGACTTCCTTTCGTGAACAATAACAATCGCATTTTGCTTGTTTCAGTCAGAATTCCTATAGTATTATGCCACATAATAAAGCAAACATTTTTTAAAGCTTCATACAACGAACATGTATTCCTAGTTCACCGATTAAGAAGTGCTGCAATGATAATTTTGAGGACTGAACAATTATTTTAATTTATTTTCTCTGCATCTGTCATGCAATTAGCATATCTTCAAGTGAAATTGACACACCAACATTATCCGTTACCTTTCTTTTCAAAAAATTCGCCTACGTATTTCTTATTTAAGTCTTAGAAGTCGGCACGTCTAATATTGATAGATGTTTTAAAAGTGTGGTCCATGAGAGCCCACACTTTGTGTTGGACCAGCAGTGAGTGAGTTTGACATGAGGGCACAAAAATACTTCAAAGGCAGACATGCTCGTCCAGTATGCTGGCTGGATTTAGCATATCTAGTTTTCTTATTAAACTTTGAAATAAGAAGTTGCCCATCGTCTTCAAATCATTGATTTATTAATGTTCCAGTTCTTCAGCTTTTCAGAATAAAACAGTATTATTTTGTTCTTACAGCTCAGCAAGGTGGGCAGTCAATAGTGAACGTTGTCTCCTAAATGATGAACCCTCAGTTCACGTTATCACTTGTGCCATTAGACATTTGGCGACGGGTTACTTTTTATCCTGAACTAGGTGATCAATCCTATCCACAGGCTGGCACTGTTTTGGAAGAGATCAGATCGCAGTTCATTGACAATTTGGCACAAACGACTTGGCTGGACAAACCCACCAGCGATGCCTTAGAGGAGAAAGCTAAGGCAATGTCACTAAGGATTGGCTACCCCGATTGGATGATGGATGTTGTCCAACTGGACGAGAAATATCAGACTGTATGAACTGTTTTGTTTTACAATTTGTTAAATTGCTGTTGATTCTGTCGATGTATTCCTCCCCCTCCCTCTTTCCATATCTTATGTCAGTCAAAAGACTATTTAGATAGTTTGCTTTTTTTTTTGTTATCTGGCAATAGACGTAAGCTGTTCTCTTATATTATATGTATTACTGACTTGTTGGTAGCTATGTGCTTCATGTCGGGATAGTAATTCTCTTCTATCATTCTCCTCCTCATTAATCGCCCAGGGAGGTGCTTTTCAAGATCAGTCCAAACGGAGTACATGTAATCAAATACGTGTCGGCATGTAAAGGCCCAAAATTGTGTATGTTGTCTTATGTATGTTGTTTTTGTGTTGTTGGTTGGTGTTGTTTCTCACTGTTCAAAATCTTTCATCTATGGTTTCCTTTCATTTTAGGCAGCCACTCAAATGGTGCATCGCACAAATATGATCTCTCTTCCTCATTTCAGTTAGAGATTATAGAAGGACGTCTCTTTGACACCTTCCTGAATGTTATCACCTATGTCAACGAACTAGAGAATGAAAAGTATGATAAAAAGCCGGTGAATGAGTAAGTTTCGAATGTTTTACTTGCTATAATTCTATTCCGTTGCTGTAGATTTTCTACTTACTTGTCTACTATACTCATCTATTTTCTGATTTCAAACGAATTTCTTTCTGTGTTATCAGATTGCAGTAGATAATAATTATTGCACTATCAAACTTTCAAATAACGGTGCTTGGAAATGTTCAGCAAGACCTCTTTGCATAATAGCCCTTAAATTTGAGTGAATACCTCTATCAACCCGTTCAAACCCACGACAATTTATTAATTCTGTCTACAGATGGCCAGACATCCCTTCAAATGCCAATGCTTTTTACACGGCTGAATTCAACGAGATCACTGTACAAGCCGGAATCCTCCAGCCGCCTATCTATTCTCCAGAGTTTCCTGAGTAATCAAATCTTGTCATTTATGAGCCTTAGCAGGGATCTTTTCATATTGCTTAGTTTTTCCTGTTATTAGTCAACCTATAAAGGAAATTTATAGGGGTGCATCCGGTTTACGGTCTCATATAAAACGCATTTTGTAGACTTATCGTATGAACGTTATTTCTTGCACATTGGGCTGGAAAAAAAATAAGTAATAAGATTCGCTTGTTTTATTACGCTCACAGAATCAGATGCCTCGTAGAGGCTTTCTTTCGTCGATTTCTATAAGTATAATGGCAATTTGTCTGGAAAATTGAACACCTTTCATCGAGAATTTGTTTTAGGAGCATCTGTGCTTCACATAATGAAGTAATGAAAAGACATTCCATTATTTTGTGGGGCAATATTGAAACGGGATCTCATGAAAATTTGGCTACGTGCTATTGCTTTGTTTTATCAGACGAAATTTCTATAAATTTTGGTTATGTGTTTGTATGTCTGTTTCTGGATTGATAGGTTTGATTTGCTCGTGTTCCTCAGCCCATTACTTTACGGATCTCTTGGTGCCGTCCTTGGCCACGAGTTCACCCACGGCTTTGACAGTAGAGGCCGCCGCTATGACAAGAATGGTAACTTGGCCGAGATGTGGACCGAGAAAGCTAGCGAGGGATTCCAGAGCAATGCGCAATGTATGGTGGATCAGTACAGCGCCTATTCTGAACATGTTAATATGCATGTGAGTCCTCAAAACTTGTTGTCTTTCTCAGAACGTTGTACAGTTTCTGATCCATCTACTCCGACGTGTTTCTATCTTCCTCTTTCTCCCACTTTGTGTATCTCTAGCAGGACTGTCTTAATCAAGTACTCATGATTCTGAGATGTGCTGGTACAATTCCACTTTGAGCTCCTTCGTTGTCTATAATCATGAGGCTTTCATGGCCCACTGCACTGTGTAGAGCCTAGCTGAGATCTTTACAGACCTTGGGCACGAAAGTAGAAAAATGATATCTTCATAGAACTTAAAATGAAAATAGTACTGCTAATAATTTTTTTTTTGAACTGACATTAATATTCTTGCTTCTGTGTTCTTTTCAAATCATTACAATGCCCTATTTATGTGAGCTCTTTTTGTCATTTTTATTTCTATTTTCAAGTGACATTTTTACTATGATCTGTATCAATATAACAAAACAAAACAACAACAAAGAAACAAAAACAAGCGACAGCTCATTTCTCTTGAGGCTCTAGGCATGGACTTGTTTTACTTCCGGATTATTCTAGGGCTGATACTCAGAATTTGACTCTGTGTTCCAATTTCAGCTCAGAGGTTTCTTGACACTGGCCGAAAACATAGCTGATAACGGCGGTCTCAAATTTGCCTATCGTGCTATGAAAAATAAAGCCCGGGCCTCCTCACTCCAGCTACCGGGTCTGCCTCTGACAGATGATCAGCTCTTTTTTCTTGCTTTTAGTCAGGCAAGTATCCTCAAAGTTTGGTTAATCTTAATCACTAAACAAGGCTTAATGTGTAAACACAGTGCATGTGTTTCCATTCCGCTTCAGAACTGGCTCCGTCTGGTTATTCAGTGAAGGGTCACTTCCCTCTTCAAAATAAAGATTAGGTAGGGGCTATTTAAACACAGGCAAATAACTCTATTCACTTGTGAACAGTGTTCACCACACACTTTCTTTAGTAACGAGATGAATCTGGTTGAAAATACTTGGCCCAAACCCAAATAAACTTTCCACATGGCCACTATAGTCACTCCGTAAAAGAAAATTAACGCTAACATGAGATCATGTCACAGAGCCAGTTGTCTAGGCCTGTTTCGAAATTATCATTATCATTGTAGGTCTTCTGTCCCTTTCGGCTTGCCACTGGTGGCTATGCCATATCGGGATGTCAGGCATCGTGTGCATCTTTCATAATGGTGTCGGTAGCCTAGCGGTTGAGTCGTCGGACTCGGGATCTAAAGTTCCGGATTCGAAACCTGACTGATCCCGACAGTTTTTCGTTTCCTTGAGAAAGACAATTTATACACATTTTCTGACTCGATCCAGGTTAAAAAGGGTATCCGACTGTAGACAGTGATTGCTATTGTTATATTTATAAGGATCTGAGCAGCTATCAGGCAGCTGCTTGTATGCTTCCCAAGAAGATGAGAACGTTTATGAGTGCCTTTTTTGGGTCTGTCAGGAGAGTAATAAATTGTAAAGCACTAAGAGCCTGTTCTGTAGGGGAACAAGTGCTATAATTATAAATGCTCTCTGTTATTTTTGTTATTAATTTTAATTTTAGAGACGGAAATGATGTCACTAGATGATTAAACGGGACAAAAACGGAACTATGTTCCGTAAAGAGAGTTGTTGTTGAGCTAACCTTGGCTTGAAGAGGCGATGCCTTGACATTTTATAAGAAAATTGAAAATAATATTATAGGAGCTTGACCTAAAATAGAATTAGATTGTAGATCTACTTTTTATAAGGTTAGGTTACACATTTGAGCACATTGTTTTGGTAGTTATTAACACAGTCCAGAGCAAACTCATCATTCTTCAGCTTAAAATGTTCACTCATCAATAATGACAGAACGTCTAATTTAAATGTGTCATATATAAAATATATGATTTTAATGCATGGATGGATGGATGGATGGATGGATGGATGGATGGATGGATGGATGGATGGATGAATTGATGAATCAATGGATGGCTGGATGGATGGGTGCGTGGATGAATGAATGAATGAATGAATG
>JBCEWB010054682.1:0-13989 GCA_039654565.1 Peronia peronii | reverse complement strand
TAGATTGTTCTCCTTTACTTAGTACCTGAGATATGGCAAGGTAAAGTTAGGCAAAATCCAGAAAATTACAAGAAAATTTTGGCCTATGAGGCAGTTAGTCTCGGTCCAAAGCACAACCCATAAACTGCGAAACCTGATATCGAGCCCAGGCAAATCGCTGGAGAAACTAAGTTGTGACTAGCTAGCAGCCGTGCAGAGTATGAAAAAGGGTTCCGTAGGGAATGAGTTAATATGTATTTCTGTATTGCAGATTTCCCGCTATATCATGTGATGTGCCCTTATAAATAAAATATTTAATTTTCCATTTAAGAGTTCATAAGAGTGTGGGGAAGGGTAACACAGTAGAGGGAGGATTGATAACAGAATGGGCGAGGTTTATAAAGGTTTGAAATGTATGTAAAAACAAAATAAATATAGTATACCTACTTCGCAGATTTTCACTTATCACGGGCAGTCCTGGAACCTAACACCCACGTCAAATAAGAGAGAACTGTAAATGATTAAATATGTACATACCAGTTTTTGATCTGCACTTGAAAGTGCAGTAGTTGAAATGGATTTCACCACAACTTCTCCATGTTTCTCCATTTCAAGCTGTGCAGCTGTTCTTCTAAGCATATCTTGTTTGTCCAGTTCTATAGCATACTGGTTTTTTTCTACAGCCTGTTGAAAAATAAACAAAATCATCACTCCTCCAGTTTTCCCTCTGGATTAAAACCAAAGATTCAAATCTGAACATAATAACTCAGGCAAAAACTGGCCATACAGTCTGAGTATTTAATGTGGAAGTGAAACTGTGAACTCTTGAGATAGAAAACATCATGTAAAAGGTAATGAAAAAAAATGCTTTCCTAAGTCAAGTTACAATAAATACACCATCACTATTACTTTCCATATCTCGCACAGAAAGATTGTTTAGTGGTAGATTGTTTATACACAATTGGACATCAAATTTGTAACCAGGAGATCAGACTTACCTCAAGTTGAAGAAATGCTTGTTTCATCTCATTTTTAATACTAGTGAAACTTCATGATCTTTAAAAATTCCACTTTCAAAAGATGTTTCAATAATTCTAACGACAAAAATGGACGTATACACAATCATAAAATTAGTATTCCTTTTACAGTTTCAGAATAATATATGCATGTATATATGAACAATTCGATACATTCCAAAACAGTGTGCAAACATCTAGACAGGATACTTCATGTACCTTCTCATCTGGTGTGTTCAGGGACTTCAGCAAGACATTTTCATAAGGACTTATGAGCTGTGCAGGATCTGGTATAAAGTCTGGATCAACTAAATGAATTGCCTGTGAGGAGAATAATAAAATTCAGATGATCCTGTGAATTATTTTGTTATTTTTAGAAATCTAAACATGAATTGAAATGCTAGCAGCACCTCATGGATGTGTACCAACGTGCCTTTAGTTCAACCCCGTACTGGTGGCTCGGCTGGGGTCAAGAGGTCAGATCACGATTCACCATCAGCCCACCGGCACCGAGCTCTTATGACTGTGGTAGTCTGCAAATGTCTTGTATTTTGACATCAAAACAAATGCATCAAAAGCAAATGCAACAAATGCACCAAAGAACTTTAAGAGAAAACATGAACATGAAGATGAAAGTTTGACTTTGTCTGTAGTATAATTTTTAATAATATATTTCAGGTATGAGAGACAATGGCACTTGTAACAAAATAGGCAAAAAAGATTACTTTTTATCACATGAATTCATTTTTCTACCTCAAATTATTACATTTCCACAGCCAACAATCCCCCCTTAAATTATATGTTTAGAAAAAAGGATTTACCTTTCAAACAGTGGTAATTAAAATTCCATGTCAAATCTGGTTTATTACCCATGCTGATGGATAGGATCGTCTGACAAATGCTTGTCCTCGCACATATACATGTATAAGACTAATTCCTACATTCTTAATAGTGCATCAACTCACATATCACGACTATCACAATTTTAATCACAATTCATTTGTCTTGCGCCCAAGGCAAGTGAGTCGGAAGTCGCGCCGGGTGATTTCGAGTTACAGCTGTTTTTTACTTTTTTCCGACTATGATACCAAAATTTTTTTTTTTTCAGATTAAAAAGGGTTAAATTGTCGTTTTGTGAAAACAAAAAAAAATTTAGTATCTTAGTCGGAAATTAGTTAAAAACGACCGAAAACAGCTGTGGATCTTTATCGCCCAGCGCGACTTCCAACTCATTTGCCCTGGTCGCAAGACACATTATACAGCTATTGCAAAAGGAGCTATACTATTGAGACAAATTCTATTAAAATTCAACTAAATATTTTGAAGCTTGTCTGTTTTTTTCTTTTTTGATGGCACTAGTGCCTGTGGTTGTGTCCTTTGCAGGAGGCTTGCATTGATCACTGTTTTTAAATGTTCAGCTTCTTTTTTTATTGCATGCACTCTCTTTTCTAGCTTTGAAACTGTAGAATGTATAAGCTCCCTGCCCTGTTCACCTAGTAACCCCAGTCCAAATCTATGTTGTTCTATGAATCGAATGCAGTGATTTTCTAGAAAGTGATGTTTAGGAAGAATGCGTTGAGGGAAAAATCTACGATGAAGTTTCATATAATTATTAACTACTGTCTCTATAAATGTTATTGTATTTTCTTCTACTGGCCGCATGTGTGAAATAAGAATATGTACTTTATTAAATACTTCGTTTATGCTGTTGAACTGTTCCCGGAGTTGAAATGCTTTGTCTGTGATACCTGTGCTGTCTGCGCATTCAAGTGTTTTTGTTCTGTGTCGTGAGTTGTTGGTAAACTTTGTCTGTAAAATAGCGATGGCAGTGATTGCCGATGGAGCTTCTGCTGTGATATGACTGAGGAGTGATGTTATTTGTAGTAAGAATGTTGTCGAGAGTGCTGCAGATAGGACCAATTCGTAGTGTAAGTTCACATTTTTCAAATCCTGCTATTTCACTTTCGACTGCCTCAAATTTAGATTTCCACGACATCTTTTCCTCTTCTGTGGAAGCAACAATTAGGCAACTCTGAATAAGATTTTGATCTTAAATTTCGATATTTGATCCAATTACTGCCGAATTTTTTGAAACACTTAATTTCTTCATTTTTGCTAATTTCATCAGCATAAATAAGCCTATCTATTTCATCTGCAGCATTCTCTAGTAGTCTGTGATGTTTGAGTGTGATCCCCAGCAGACAGTGAAGGTAGGGTGGTACAGTGGTCTCCACCTAAGAACCCGGTCGTCGGGAGACAAAAAAAGCGAGCTCTTAGGCAGACAAGTTCTTAGGCAGATTGAAAAGTCACGCAACCCATCTGACCATAGATTGCCTTCACTATTATGATTTATTGATTGTTACCATTAGTTACAGATTTATCTATGCAAACAAGTACAGCGTTCTTCCCTGGGTCTGTGTTGTAATTAGATCTAACAATTCCTGATCTTTCTTAGCATATAAGTACATCAATAATGCCCAGCATTAAAACGTTGAGTGAGTTTTCACATAACAGTATCATTGTTGAATGAGAAAATGATATTGCCAAGTTACCCCACGGATAATGCACAAGCGACTCAAGTGTTTACAGACCGACCGAAGTAGAAAATTAGTTCACCAGTCAGGAGGCTAAACTTACTCCTCTTGATCTACAGAGCCAATCACAAGTGCTATTCCACGTGTTGTCAAACAAAGAAATGCTTACGGATTAGTCCAAAATGTGGCCTGATTATGCAGTCATACATCAAGCATCACTTCCATTCCTTGTCTACCAGTTCTTTCCACTCTCTTCCCCATGTTACTGCACATCTAGCACTGTGCGTTTCTCTCAAGTGGACAGTATGATGTGAAATTACACCATATGTACTTGCGTGTCTTGGCCCGACACCGGGTTCTTAGGCGGATTTTTTATGGGAGCAGGTTCTTAGTGGGGTAAATTACAGAGAAAAAAAATCTGTTTCGCAGCAGAGGCGGGTTCTTAGGCGGAGGATTCTTAGGCGGAGACCAGTGTATTACTTTATGCAATGGAATGTTGAGTATTGGTGGATGAATGCAGTTGTTGTATGAGGATGCCTGTTTCTTTATGCCCTGACCATGGTGAATACATCTCTGGTAATCGCTGTGGATCTCAGTCAGGGTTCTGAGTGACACGCCATCTTTTGGCTCCAAATTGATCTCACTTTTCTTGATGAGGCACCACAGACAAGGAAAGGTTCCACAGGCTCTAGAAAGGCCATACGTTTTAGTCAAAAACTCGTAGTCTCCAAAAAGAAAGACTTTGATTTTTCTACCTTTCCACGTCAAACCTTCTAGATTTTCAATTGTTCCTTTAAGATGTTAAGGGGGGCAGTTCTCGTATGACTAATGAGGCACTATTTTATTTTATTCCAAGATTATTTCCCTTTATTAAGAAATCCCGCTATGGCACTCAAACTTTGTGTTGATCTTAAATTCAAGCCCTCTCGTATGATTGGATTGCTAGCCCTAATAAGGGTTGTGTTGAAAGCAAAAGTAATGTAAAGAAACGTTAGAGCCATGAAAAGAACTGTTGATGAGTAGGTTTTAGTCCTAAAAAGGACTGTTAATGCTTTAGTCCTAAAAAGGGCAGCTAAGTAAGTTTTATCCCTGAAATAGTTTTAACTCTGAAAACAGTTAAAGGAAGCCATCACATAATCTGAGAGGATATAAGCGAGTCAACCGCAAACGAAAAAAAACAACAACCTAGCACGATGTAGAATCTGGCCTATCCCGTCCTGGTACGAGAACCGACATCATAACACCGGTACAGCGCTCTATTACAGCGTAACCTACACACTTCATAATACATGTAGATCTAATATGTGCACTGATACATTTACGCGTATACCTGTAGTATACTACTGTCCAAAGGGAAAACCTAGTATCTAGCTCTAACCAAGATCCGATTAAAACACGGAAATATACAAAGTTTACCCTTGTATTTAAAAAAAAAAAAAAGAAAGAAATTGCTAGTTTTGCCGTATTTTTTTTCCAAAACTACCGAATAGAACGAGCCAAGCAATCAAACATAGCAAGCAGGTGACCTACATGACCCGTTTATAGAATTATCTCCATTTTAAAAAAAATACGAGTTACTAGGTATTACCTTTGGACGGTAGTATAGGTTCTGCTAAGATGCTTGATCATCGATCAATTGTCGGTGGCGCTGGCCCTGATACACTCTTTATCCCCCCGCCCCCCCTGAACACAATGCCTACTTACGCTGCGCCCGAGGCACAATACATTGTCTAACCCCTCTCGTCCCACCCACAGCGCTGTCTCCTTTGTTTTCAAACCGCTGGCATCTGCGTTGGTGGAAACCACATGGAGATGACAATCGCCGATTTTTACCTTTGTGGCGGCACTGACCATTCGATTTAAAGGAAACACACGGTGATGGCTTCGATTTATGCGAGAGGCATTTAATAGGCGCAAAGAGGACAAAAATCTATTGTTTCGTTTTTATTCGATTTATCAGAAATTCGTTTTATGAGAGTTCAGTTTGCGTGGACTCGACTGTATATGAAGCGGGAATGGCAGCCTTCAATATTTCCATTGATATTAATGTTGAAATACAGCATGAGTTCTGTCACATATTTGTTTCAAACAGCTTTGTTTGATCAGTTCTCTATTAATTGCACATTCACCACATGCTCTGCACATTTCATTCACAAAGACACTGTGGGCTTCCACTGAATGTGCCATAATGAACAAAATCTAAAGTGAGAAAGAGTAAATGAAAATGATCATAGCCCACATTCTAATTTAGACATGCCTACAGAATTTTCACACAATGTAGAACTGATCACTGATGTTTCAGTCATACAAAAAATTATAGGTTGTCAGTAGCAGTTATGAAATATTGATGGATGAATTACATATGCATTGTAATTTAGTATGGATTTACATATCATTTTAGAATGACTCTTATAATACAGCTAAAAGTAACATACGAATCAAAACTACACCGGTAGAAACGGGAAAAACAGGAAAATGCACTGGTGGTCACAAAATGATGTTCACTTCTGATATAATGTCAGAATAGTGCGCCAAAAATGTGGTATCACAAAAGGGCCACCCAGCGGCACAAGGTAATTACAAAATCTGATATGCCGGACGGGGAATTCCCCTCAGGTTTCCAACTGACCAGTGATTTATTGAGCCCCGGCCGGGGAGCTAACGGTATGCTGAAGACCATTTTGCACACCCATGACCTATGCAAACTGACTCATGACTTTCATGTAATTCAAGATATTCTTAAATGTAGCCATAAAGGGGGATTATAACATGACAAAAATCCACGTCCAATATAATGTTCTATTGCTTCTGCAATGTCAATAAATGTAATATATCTAATAATCTTTACCAACTAATAAAAAAAATGTTTATTTCTAATATGACAACTATGATGCTGTTGATGCCCTTCAAATGTGTCAATATTTTAGCACTGTCCTCTAATTTCATTATGTTCTTCCAACTATGAGACATTCAGAATCGAAAGTGTCCAGGATTTCACTACAACTCAGATGAATCCTGGATTTTCCTGCAGGGTTATCGACAGTTACTTTTGGTCACAATAAAAAAAAATAAACTTAAAAAAAAAAAAAAAAAAAGGCAGGCAACAGTCTATAAATCTGACATCCTAAGAAGTCTAAATACCTAAAACTATAACTTTGTATGAGCCTGGAAACTTAAAATCTAGGTAACTGTTCGAAGAGTTCCAAGTCTATTGGTCTGGAATCTGAAAGTAAATCAAAGAGAAATGAGTTTTGCACCACTGACCTTCAACACATGGCCCCATTCATCGCCCTCAAAACAGCATGAATTTGCAATCTTTTGTAACCTAAGTCCCTGAAGAAAAACAAGACATTTGAGATTACAAATTGAAAATGACACCTAAAAGGGTTATGTACAGATGTAAAACTATGCATATTAAATCTGACCCATCCATCACATCAATCAGGAGCAAATGCAGAATTTAATAAAATAGACAGAAAACCCATCACTATACTTCTAGCTATACTCCTAGTCTTACAAATCATCTCAACTTTGTTATAACACATATGGACCACCTCCATTCAAGTGTGTTGAATTAACTGCTTAACATACAAACAACTAGCTTCATTTAACATAATGTGTGATTCAGTCAAAGATAGTTTTTGCCTCCCTCCATCCAAGAAGTGTAAAAATATCTATAATGAAGGACTAAGAAAGCCATCATCTTACTGATCTACTGATGTCGGCAAGGATCCTTTCACACATGTGAACATCGGTCTCAGGCATACGACTCAAGCACTCCAGACATCCTGCATATGTCTGGAGTGTTGGTGTAAGTCCCTGCTGTTTTATCATGGAAAACAGCATTTTAATGGTCTGAAGATCTCCCTGCAGAAAAATGCATTTCAAAAACTGAAAAATGTTTGACGATACATGCACACCTCCATCCTCTTCCAACTTTACAAAGCCTCATCACTGATTCATCAAACAATAAAAATAATCACTGATTCATCGAACTATAAAAATGTCAACGATGACTCTTGATTTAATATGGATGGATTTTAAAGAAATATATGAACTTTTCTCTAACTAACAGAAATCACATCATATTCACTCTTCCTATAAAATAACAAAAAAAGCTTGGGTTTGCTACTGCACTTCAAGTAATGTCATCTTTGAAGTTATTACCCAAGAAAGACTGTATGGGAATTCATATTTATAAGGATTTAAAATAGTACCTTTTTAGCTAATCTGTGAATCAAAATATCGAAAACTTCAACTGAGTTGATCCTGCATTTTGCAGCATGGTACTGAAGATTTCTGACTGCAAGCATCTCCTGTTGGAATTGATGCATAACCAAAAAAAAAAAAAAGTTCACGTTAAAATTGTTTTTCACACTGGTCAGATACATGGATTGATCATTTTATTTGCATCCTATTTTGATTTTCACTTGAGTGTTATCCAAAATATGATGTTGATATGTTATTCATTATATTTAACACAGAATCTCTATTCCATACAATCAATGGAAAAGAATAAATTCCCTTGCTTCTTGAAGTTCAGTACAGACAGTTTACCAATAGTATGTTTATTTACTCTACACAAATGGAAACACTGAATCAAAAAAAGTTTAATATTTTTTTTTACTTTTATGGTTAATTATGTAGAGCTTGATAAGAGCCTGATTGCTGACTGTGTAATACGGCTTGTTTTTTAAGACTGCAGTGGAAGTCTGTAATACAGCTTGTTGTCTAAGACAAAATAAAAACAAAAAAGTGCTATTACACTGTTTTGCTGAGAGTAAGACAGATGCCTGAAAAGAGTCAGACTGAAGTGAAGTGATTGAGTGCAATAACACTTACCCCTCCAGTAAAGCAGCAAACTTCCGCAAATGATTTATCATTAAGCATTTGAAGCTCTCTATTTACATTTAAATGATGGTGTCTCTCCTTTGAATGTTTGTGCTGCTTCTTGTCTTTCAGTCCTGACTTTGATTTCTTTAAACCAACATCTCCACTGTCACCTACCACGGCAGTTCTGGATTTCTTTTTTACGATTGCAGTAGGAGTCTGTGAGGTAATTTTCTTACTCTTGTCTATTCTAGCAGTTTTTGGAACACTATAATTTGCTTCTAAATCAACATAGTCAGACAAATGATCCACATCCAATTCATCATGTAAGTCCAAGGAAGCAGAACTCACTTTCCTTTGAAGATAGTCCTTATCCTTTGTATCTTTAAATATTATCATGTCTGAATTTTTCAGTCTTTCAACATTGTAAGCCCATCTCACAACATCAACATCTTCCTGGTCCCACTCTACCGGTAATCCATCATCTCGGAATTTTGGATAGTCATGAGACCTAACACCATTCACATCAGAAAACGGACGCTCTTCAGTAATTTTCTCTAGTCTTCTTGAATTCATTTCATGACTAGAACTGTGGACTGGCAGGTCTGACCTATGAATTTCTATGAATTCAGCACCATTAGTCCCATCCTGAGCATCAACATCCCAAGAATGTACTCGCTGCACATTGTTGGCTGCTAGAGCATCTATGGTTTTCTCTAACTGTTCCTTGAAAATCTCAAGATCTTTGTGGAAATCTGGAATTTTTTGTTGCACATTTTTTTTTGCATCATTCTCAATCTCATGATCATGAAATAAATCTCGATAAGAAAATGATTTGAGAAAGCTCTGAGATGAGTCTCTCTTATTTTGAACTGCCTCTTGAAGACTAGTGTATGATACAACTTCCTGTCTTGCTCCCACTGTCATTTTGCCACTACTGCTCATTCCATACAAACCCTTGTTCTTGGAAGTTGTATCTCTCAGCTCTTTGGCAAACTGTGTCTCCAATGTCTTGGCAACATAGTCACTGGAAGTTCTGAAATATGAAGGATGCAGAATGCCTGCTTCTGCAGCTCCTGTGTTGATCCAGTCTTGGATATCATTACCCCTTTCAGGGAAACTGGTAAAAGCATGTTTTGTAACAATTTCCCGCTGAGCTCCTAAGAATGCTTTATTCTTCACAAGCTGGGTTGCACGTTTTGTTAACACTGAAAGCAAAACATGAGAACCAGAAAAAAAATTGATTATCGTATGCAAACACTGAACTATAACGATGGTCTTGTGATCAGTGACTATCTTTTGCTACCATGCATGCCACAGTCTTCTTTGCTTTCTTAAGCTTGTGTTACAAAATGAGAATATTGCTAAAATATTACCATTTCTTTCTCCCAAATTTGTACTATAAATGAAATTATACAGTCTAGTCCGCCTGATTCGAATTTGCCGGAACCATCCAAACGGATTCGATTAGAGAGTTTGATTTCCAGTTTTAACAAGGGAGGCAATTCTGAAATGATTAATGAGGTATTATTTAATTATTTTATTACAGAATTATTTCCCTTTATAAGAAAATAACTCTATGGCCTCCAAACTTCGCCCTTATCTTGAATTCAAGCCCACAGGTTTAATCGGATTGTTAGCCCTAAAAAGGGTTGGCTTGAAAGTAAAGAGAAGTAGAGGCAGAATGGTGTTATAGTGTTTAGTCGTGCAGAAGACTGTTCGTACATGTAGTTTTAGCCCTGAAAAGAACTGCTGATGAGTAGGCCTAGGTTTTAGCCTTGAAAAGGACTAAATGTATTAATAAAATTTTAGTCTTGAAAAGGACTGTTGAGTAAGTTTTAGCTCTGAAAAGGGCTATTAACAAAGTTTTAACTCTGAAAAAAAGTTAGAGGAAGCCTTCACATATTCTGTGAGGGTGTCAATATAAAGTGAGTCAACTGCAAGCCAAAAAAGCGAGATAACCATCCAACAGGAATAGTAGGCTGAAAGGTGTAGAATAACCTAACCCAGCAAAAAAAGAATAGAGCATAATGTAGAATCTGACCTATCCCATCACGGTGCTACTAAAACCAAGACAGTGATCATAACATTATTGAGATTCTGTCCCTTTCGGCTTGCCTCGGTTGTGCCATACATATCAGGAGAGATCATAACACAGGCGGAATGCCCTATTATAGAGTTGCCGACACACTAAACATGTACACACAGTTAGTCTGTGACATGTAAGCCTAAATGTATAATACATTCACGTGTATACCTGTACTGTAGGCTCTACCATGATGCTTGATTATCGATTGATTGCTCGGCAGCGCTGGCCCCTGTATGCTGTTCACCCTCACCCTCCACCCCCTTATCCCCCACTGAACACATAAGGCCTATTTAAGCTGTGCACGGTGTGGCCCACACTCAATACATGTAAATTCATTGTCCAATCCCTCTCACCCCACCTGCAGCTTTGTCTCCTTTGTTTTCCACGTTGACTGGAAACCACATGGAGAGGACAATAGGTGACTTTTTACCTCTGTGGTGGCGTTGACCAGTTTGATTTAAAGGAAATTCATGATGATGACTTCTAGTTATGCGAGAGGCATTTAATGGGCGCAAAGAGAGGAGAAAAAAAATCTGTTGTTTTGTTTTCATTCGAATTATCAGAAATTCGGATAATGAGAGTTTGATTTGAGTGGACTTGACTGTGTTATCTTCACTGAATCATTTCATGTTACAATATTCAAGCAACTCAGGGTATTCAAGAAAGCACACAACTTACATCTGACTAGGTCTTCTTGCAACTTGTCCAACTCTTTCTTCTGCTGAGTTTTGCTTTTGCGTTTTTTCTTCTTCCATTTTTGTAAAGATGGTGTCATATGAGGTTTTGCAGAAGCTGAGTAACTGCATGCATTGTGGCCTGCTGGATTATAAGAACAGGATACACTTTCAGATTCTGCCATTTTGGGCCATTTTACAGACTACAAAAGAGTAGTAACAGCCTAAAAATTTACAACGCAACAAAAACATTCTGTAATTATTATCTACGATTCACTGCATGCCTAAGGCATTGTCTAGTGGCATTTAATGATATATATAAATATTATTTCTTAAGCCACTCTTTTTAATATGTTTGGCTTTTTCCTCTCACATTTACTGAAGCGAGCAAACATAATACAACAGAGCAATTACCAGCTCTATTTAACGATAGAATTGACTGATTAAAAATAATATCTTCTCAATCTTTTGTGGTTTCCATTTTTCCCATCAGTTCCTTTACCATGGAGTCCAATCAAAGTGAAATAGTGAACTGTTTGTCTCGAGGAGATGAGTGCCCAAGCTCAGAAAAACAAATGATAACTAGGCTACTGGTTCATCTGCCATGTCACTGCTGCTCTTCACATTCAATGCTAACTATTGAGATACTCGTGATGTTCTGCCTTACTTCTGACTGGATAACACAAATGATTAATTGCAATATGCTTCACCTGCAATCAGTCTGACTCTAAAGTAGATAGAGAAAGACACCTTCAAAGAACAGCTTTAAAGACCATTGCACCCGATGACTGGAGCCATCGGATCTAGTACGATATGTCCTTCCCCACCAAGATATTTCCCCACCTGAAAGACTGGGTGACTGATTCCAGATATCAATTTATCTTAACTTCCCCTGATGCCAGCATGTTAGTGTCCCGATGGTTAGGTCATTAACATAATCGAGAATAGGCTAGTTTCGATTTCAGACCATCGGCTCACCTTCTTTCTGCCTCGGCAGAAATCGTTGAGGATGTGCTCTCCCAGTAAGCACTGTTGGTAAAATGTTGGCATCTTTCCGATGCAAGATAAGCTGACGACAGAGAGTAAACCGAGCGAGAGACATAATAACTCTCCCGTGTCTTGATTTTCATCGTCTGCTATTAAACCATGCTGATAGTTTACATTGACCTCATGGATCAACCTTCACGTTATGTAACAGCCAGATTTATGCGTCTAGCGTTTCGAAGTCTTAAAATAATAATAGCAATAACTAGATCTAGGCTCTACTCAGTTTGGAAATATTAAGTACTGTTCTTGAAAAATGTGATAAGTATACAGTACATCTTATGAGATGCATAATTGATAGATGTAATGTTTCTTTCAGTTTGATTAAAAGACACTTCATTTTAATAATGTCATTATATTTATAGGCCAAAGGCAACCTGAGATTCAAGGCCAGTCATTCTTATCGCATAAAGGTCACTCTTTTCTGACAAAAAATATCAAAATGTCCCTTCTTCCCGCGTTCCTCAGATCATCGCTTGAGGCTTGCAGCCAGAGACGGTGCTACAGCAAAGAAATTTGAGAGTGGAGGAAGGCAGTTGTTTGACGATTCCACAGACCAGGGAAACTTATTGTTGAGCTCGAGTGATTGAATTACAATGGCTTTAGATACAGCTGCGTCAGTCTCAAAGGTCTGTCTAGAATGTAGAGTCAACCCGCCGGTTCCCGACCACTTAGCATATTAGGGCACTACCGAAAAAACGTGCAGCGATATTTCGATCAATGAAGTCAGAGTCGTAAAATTTGTTTCCAGGATCTGTACGCGGTCGGCATTACCTTCTCACTGCGGTCCCGATGGCATATATCGATACTGCGATTATTGCCTCGGCGATATACATATTGAATATAATTGATGACTGTAAAATGAAGTAGGGCGGAATACACTCAAGAGGGGAAAAATGCATTTCCTGAAATAGCAACGTGCTTGAAATAATTTATGTGTAATTTGTCCTTAGGCCTATATTTTGTCGCTGTTCACTTTTTCTGCTTTTCTTCTAGCTGCATAAGCAGTATTGCTGTGCAGAAATATGTTCTAATGTGTTTATTTTGCCTTCAAAACATCTCAACAACAGCAATCCCGACGGCGCACATTTTTTGTCCACACGTGCACGAGGTCAGTGATCACAGTGGCTTCGATCATCGATTGAATGATCTTGATTGATCATCAGTGGAGAAAGTCCACCATTTTTTTTCAAAGTTGGTAGTTCCTACTTCAGGTTACCGTAACTTACAGTTCGTATTTTTGGCATTCTGTTTTGGGAAACTGACATAGTGAAAATGTTGTTTGGTCATCCATATGGTCACTTATCACAATCAGCAGCATGCAAAAAAATCAAAACAACACCCAAAAAAAAATGTTCAGGAGCGAGAACTGGTCAGCTGAAAACCACTGGTCAGACATCGGCAAGATCATGATCGCACTCTGACTGAGGCAAATATGGTTACATTGGTTGACATGGAATTTGACCTTTTTACGACAAGTTTTACGACATTCGGTCATATGCAGTTCTGCGTAAAGGGTTTCTGCGTTCTTTCCACAATTGGGAACAAGAGTGGTAGTGCCCATAGCACAACGAGAGCGAAACCACCTTAAATAGACTCTTAAATATATCTGGACAGGATGTTGCCGCCTTTCCCAGAAATCAAAATCTAGTGTATGAAATAATCTGGAGTGAGCTGCACTTAAAATTATGAATTTCTCTTGGTAGCCTAGTATAGATTTGGATAATGACATGGATTAAAACTTAAATGACCCTTTGCCAAAACGTGGGACTTAAGATAGGGTCACAGAGGTGCCAAATTCAAATGTCACCAAACAATTTCAT
>JBCEWB010054670.1:7344-23340 GCA_039654565.1 Peronia peronii | reverse complement strand
TGGTTGTTACAGGCCAAATATCAGCTGTTTGTTACAGGCCAAATATCAGCTGTTTGTTACAGGCCAAATATCAGCTGTTTGTTACAGGCCAAATATCAGCTGGTTGTTACAGGCCAACTATCAGCTGTTTATTACAGGCCAAACATCAGCTAGTTGTTCCAGGCCAAACATCAGCTGACCCAACTGAACAATATAATATAATAATGTTTAACCCTCCAAGTGTCGCTAATAAACAGTCTGTGGTGACAGAGGAAATTCAAGATTTTACCATGTGTTGGAAAATACTTAGAACCAGGCATACCAAAATAAAGTAAAGCCCATAAAACTATAAATTTTCTAAAAGTAGAATGAATAAACTACACCATGATAATTTTTTTTTTCTATTTGTTGACATATATTGACCTTCAGCTTGACCCATTGACCTAACAACGAATCACAATACGGCTAATTAAATCGGCCGTAACAACACAGAATGAAATTTACGGCTGAATTGATAGCCCGTAAACACTTGGAGGGTTAACACAAGGTCATTTGTATAGTATAGGTTATTTCTAATATTTTCAACACTTTAGAATCTTTTACATACAAGTATTATTACCTCCAAAGGAGACACTCATGAACATTCTCAGCTTTCTGAGAAGCATACAAGATGAACAAGACCGCTGCCTGTTAGGTGCTGAAATCCTTATCGCTCTATCAATATTTCCCTGTATATAATTGAATGCTCATTATAACCGAGACTGAGTTGGGATGTGTGTGCAAATTGTCTTTGCATCACAAATGCCAGGACCAATCATGGTTTGAACACACAACTTTAGATTCTGAGTCAAACGATCCCACAATTGGACAACCGACATCATTCAACAACATTCCCGGAACTTTTGATCCCAAGTCCAACAATCTAATGACTAGACCACTGACACCACCACAATGGCAAGCTGATACATCTGTGAGCTTGACCTTGAAATGGTTTCTAAAATTTCTGTATTCCTGACAAGGAAAGGTTCACCCAAGCTGAGCTGTGTGTGAATGTTAGTGCAGCTATGTCAGTTATCAGTGCCTGCAGCCAAGATGTCACTAAGATGAGGAAGGACTTGGCAGCTCTGTGTCTGTGATGTGAATTAACACTGCAATCTACACACAACACAGACAGGCCAATCTTCCACTTCAGGCCTGAAGTTGGTGGGTCTGGTTGAACTTGCTCAACTTTGTCCAGATTGCTCGCTGTCTGGCCTACCCCAGGTCACAGTTACATCTCTCATCCTTCTTTTTAGCCCTTAACTCCATCTGGGGTCACCGAGGAGCCTCCTGACAAGTTACGCATCAGTGCTTGTGGGCCAGGGCTTGGGTCTCCGCAAATGTTCTCTTTACCGATGCCTGAATGTTGTCTGTCCATCTTTTCTTGTGCCTATCCATTTTTTCACTTCCCATCTACTGTTCCTTGTTGCAGTTTAAGCAAAGACCACTGGATCTTGTTACATGGACATACCATTTCCATTTTCCTTTTCTTCACAATAGTCAAAAAGTCTCTCTGGAAGCCATTGTATTGTAAAATGATTCTGCTGACCAATTCATTTGTAACATGGGCCAAATATGGGATGTCCAAGATGTTTCAGGTGTATCTCCTCTCCAGTGTCTTTATCTTCCTCAGTTGCAGTTGTGCTGTCACAAGGGTCCACATCTCACATGCACAGAGGAAGATTGTGGCTGTACACAAACTCTCAGACTCAGACAAGAGAGAAGACACATACATGTATGTTCTGGTTGAGCAAATATAAGATGGTGTCCAAAGCAAACATCAACTCTGGACGTCCCTTGATGTTACACTGTGATGTTACACTGCACATGTGCACGTAGTTGGTACGACTGATGACAACACAAAAGTCAAACAAAACACAGCCTTTCACTCAGCCTGAAGCCAAATCTGCACATGGGAGTGAAGAAAACATATATCAACACCTAGAAAAACATCAGTATTATCACGATGTAAACTGTAAAGATGCATATCATGACAAAACAATGAGCCAAGTCATATATTATCAAACATGGACATCTAATAACATTAATAACAATATTATTTTGATATGATGCATAGTGAAAAAAGGCACTGACGATCAGACACAATTTTTGGGACTGTACCAGCAAACTGCTGTCATAAGGAGGTTAAAAAATGTCACAGTACTGAAAGCATTTTCTACATGAGAGATGAATACAAATTTGCATTTATCCACTGGTGAGACTTTGTGATTATTATATATATACATATATGTAGATTTCATGGCTGTGTGATCTAGTTCAAAGATTGGTCACGCGACTACTGATCTCCTGGGCATTTTTCCTTTCTTTGTTGCATTAACCTTCTGTTTACACCTTTCAGCCACCTATGGATGGCTGTCTCTGTGGAATCTTGATACCATAATATGGTGGTCAACTACAGATTGATGGACAGGAACAACAGGAAACTAATATTTTGCATGAAATTAATAAATAAACAAACACATGAATATTTTGGCAGTGTATGTACCTCATTCACACAGCAATATATCCACAATGAACAATTTGAGCATGGTCACAAGTATACTTGGAATGTATTGTAGTTGCCATGGCAACCTGACTGGCGCTGAAGTCTTTACTGACAACACTGGGTGAAAACATGAACAATGGTACATGACTACTTGGCAATGGGACAACATCAGTATTAATGTGTAAGTCATAATACATCTTTTGTCAGCAGCTCAGTCACCAAATCCTGACATTTCATGGTACACTTAACACAGTTTTTTTATATATATCCTTCTCAAATAATAGTTTCTCTGTTTAGCTATACATGATCAACTTGGTAGGTTAATACATGAAGCGTCAGCCACTGTTTAGAATACTATTTCAAACAAGAGAGGACAGTAAAATTTATATATATATTTATTCTATATTTCCCTAGGGATAAATAAAGTATTTGTATGAATCGTGTTGTATTGTAGGCTTATGATTTACATTGATAAATATCAAAAAATAATGTAGCATGAAGCATATATATGACAATACATATATACATGACAGTTTTGTTCAGGAATGACACAAATAAAAACTATTACAAACATGAAAAAGTCTGATACTACCCTGAAGACAAAAATTTCAAATTGCTAAAGAAACAACATTTATGAGTCAGCAGCACAAATCTCAATCACAAATCTGCATTTTGAAGACTACCAGTATTACTTTTAAACATCAAAAGGTAGCGTCATGTTTCATCTCTTAACTTCATACTGACATCGATCAAACCTTTTCAGCCTTTGCTAAGGAGAAAATCACCTTAAAAAATGAAGATGTATTTCTTTGTGTTCACGGTTACAGTTTACATATGCCTTTCAACCTCCTATGGGGGGTTACCTCGGTCTCCACACAACACAAGCTGTTCTATTTAGTCAGAACTGTCTGAACTCCAAATCTTAAAAATTCAGAGGAAGCTTCGTTTGTATTGTATGACAGATTGCATATCACTGGTCTCAGTGGAAACACTCTGATCACACATTTACTCAAATTATCGAGATAACCACCACCAGGAGGTTGAAAGACGCATATAGAACGTAACTCAAATTATCATTATACTCTAATAAAGTTTACAAACAATTAATTTGACAGATCTTCATCAGATCAGTACTGTTTGATTGTAACAGTAAAAATATACAAGATTAAAATAACTGGAGAGCTGCAGCCAAGAAAAAATAATTCGCACAAGGAAAGAATGAAAACTGAACTGTCATGGGAAGATGTATGTTTGTATAACCTTCTACCAACATAATGGCTGTGCTTCATCATGAACATTTGCTCTTGGGTCAGGAGTGGACCTAATTTCTTTCCTGCTATAGCGCACCAAGGCTCAGGCCTTGAATGTACACAGACAATCTTAGCCCACAATCTTATTTCCGCATCCGAAAAACCTTTCTGAATCTTGCACTGCCCAAGAAAACAATCAGCAGCACAGACAACAACAGCACAACAGAATACAATACCATTGTCCTTGGTCCAGAATTGTATGGCTCATCAATGATATTCAATGGCTCCGGAGGTAAATTTTGTACTCTTTTAGAAATCCTCTCAAAGGCCACGGGTCCAGCTGTGCCAAAAGAGCCATGATGTCTCTGAATGATTGGTACATTCTCCACTTCTTCCCCATTGAGAACAGCATACACTGACCAGATCAAGTGGGTTTCATTCACAACATTGAGTCTCCCTACAAGCTCTTTCTTCTTATCTGATGATGCAAATGCAAGCCAGTATGGCTTGCTCAGTTGATGGTCCACTAAATACTCATAGCCCAATGAGCCACTTATGATGTAGATAGGAGCTATGGGGTCTATGGTATCTGTTTGAAATGTCCTACCCAAGTACACTGGCCAAGTTCTCTCATAGCAGTGCTTGTGACCACTTAGGTACAAATCCACACCTTGTTCAAAAAATAAATCTTCTACCTGCCCTCTCATGGCTGACTCATCTTCATGGCAGTCTTGTGACATCACAGACTTCGTGCAATACATTGGCTTATGGCCCATAACAATAATCCACGGATGGACTTTACGGTTTCTATTTGCTGCTATCAAGTCCTTGGTCAGCCACTCCATCTGTAGGCGATTTAAGCGTGAATGTCTAACAAACAAGTCCGTGTTAATGCTGATGAAGTGAGTGTGACCTATGTCAATACTGTACCATAGGCTGTCATGTTTCATTGGCCAAGGAGCACCTGGCATGGAAAATCTGTTGAAAACACAAAAATTTGAATGAATATGAAAATGGAAATAGTCAGAGACTAATGTTCACAGATATCATAATTCGTATACATGTATGCTCCTTGACCTTCTTCCACATTTTTGTGTTAATGAAATGTTCACACACGAAAACCTGCTACAAACAATTTAAAAGATAAAGAATAGCTCTACCATTTCAATTTTTGCTATAAACAATAATAAAATAAAATTTGGGCTTGGCTTCTTCTGACTACTATGAACATGGTTCAGAAAAATATGAGGTGTCACTTCAAGGAACATTATACATTGATATGCAGTATCTTTTTACATGACAAGAAACACTTTAATCACAAAATATACTATGCGTTTCCCACATGAAATCTGTATGATGGTGTACCAACTTCAGTAACAGTTCTATGCTTACGTCTGCATGTTGATATCTTGTATCAAATTGCTTGTAAAATAAATAAAATTTAAAAAACAATCAATAAATACTGTGACTTGCCATTTTTAATTTTTAAAGCATTTTTTGGTGTATATATTTCTTGTTCTGTTTCTGTTTGAAGAGAATGACCTTCATATCCACAGAAATCAAAACTGATGACCAACAGACTGATATAATCAGAAATATTACCTGTAACGATAATGATAATATGATTCTTCTTTGTCATGATCATAGGGTCCTGCTATGCTTTCATGGTCACCTGGTGCTGTCAAATAAGGAACTCGTGCAGTGAAATTATCAATTTTATTCATAAAATCATCTCCAACACTTCCTCCGTGAAAATGTAAATTGTAAGCAAAGTCTCCAATGTGAAACACCAGGTCATAACCTCCTTCCAGTACTTCATGGACAATATGGTGTAGTGATTTGGTTAACAATCCCATATCTGCCAATACTAAGAATTTATGCCCTCGGTTAGGATCATTATGTGGCACCTTAAAAGAGAGTGCTGCTGATTTGGATCCCGAATCTCCACTGACAATTCGATATGTGTACTGAGCACCAGGTATCAGGTCCAGCAACTCAGCTCGATGTAAGTACTTGGCTGCTTCCTCATGATACATTTTCAGTTCTGCTCCAAATGCTGGCACACTGGTGAGGGTTTTGGGATTTTGTCCATATTCCACGTAGCCTTTTTCATCTCTCTTTGATGACCACATGATTATGATGTCATTTGGATTTCTGCCTAATGATAAATGAATCTGCTGAGGCGTGTTGGTGAACATAGCTGTCAATTTCTCTGCACGGGTTTTAAACTGTTGTGGTGAATTTTCCATGGAATCAACAATGATGGATGTCAGCCCGGTGGAGAGAACAGTTGCTATCAACAGTCTTGCCTCCATGATCCTGTGCCACATAGCATCACCTTCAGAACAAAAAAATGACCAATAGTGTCAACTTAAAGGAGAATCGTGACTTGTCATTAGATACATCAACTCAAAGATTGTTCAAATACGATAAAATTACCACAGGAAATATTTTTGCAGTCATTAGCATGTTGCATGAATGCCTTTTTCTGCTGAAGTTCAAGGTCACCAAGCTTGTTTGATCTAGTATAATACAATTGTTGTTTGATCAAATGCAAAATTATCATTTGACCATGTGTAAAATTGCTATACTATAATTATCTTACTGATATCTCATCTAGTCAGAATGTTTTACCATCACTGATGTCATAATGATGCAGAAAACAATGGTTCAACATACACTAACATGCCTACATAAACTGTGTATTGCCCTCATCAGTATTATTACTTAAAGAACATTCTTGATAATGTTACACTCAAAGAGCGCATCTTCTTGCATCACAGGGGAATATGTCATGGTATCATTCTGTGAGGGCGTTAACCTTCAGAGTTTGCATACAAGTGGCAACAAAAACAGATATGAAAAGAAATTATTCAAGTTTAGCCCAGACTGACTCGGCTGTATAACTCTACAACTTTGACAGCTTAATTGTCTCAATGCTCTCCTGTATAAATACATTCACCTTTTCTGTGTCACACACAAAGATCAGTCAATTATATATATTTCCTGTAACCTCACTATCCCCAAACTTGTGTCAATTTAAAAACAAACAAACAAACAAACAGTGATGTGGGATTTCAAATAATTTATTATAATATCAAAATGATTGAAGTGGGCCTCGGCTACAGAATATCTGATACTGATAGTGGGTCCCATCTGATTGAAAAGATGAGCCTACACATAAGATGATAACAGCATCGGTGACAAATTTTCTGACACTGAGAGCTGGTTTGATAGAAATTATATATAAATATCGATTTTACTCATCTTAAATGTAGACATATCTAGATTCTAGATCTAGATCTAGATCTAGATAGGCCTAGATCTAGATACTATAATAGATCTTGAATCTAGATCTTGATCTAGCAGGTAGATTTGGGTGTTTTACAGCCTTTGTTGCTTTACAGTGAAGAACGCTACTGAGAATTTTCCACAACTGTGATTACGCCCATAATATTGCGTAGCTGTCAAATGTTCATGATGACATTCTAGGTTATTAACTTCGCTCAGTCCACACTTGGCTACACACGGAGCTGCGCCGGCAGACGACAGCGAGATTTACCTCGTTGTTATAATATTTCATCCATAACAATTAAGTTCTTTATTCACGTGAAAATTTGTCCTTGCCATATTTCCCTGCATCCTTGTCAAAATGTCCAAGATCACTGTCAGTGATCAGACTACTTTCAATGTGCAAATATGAAAAATCGTAAATTATCTCTTGATCTATTGGTGATGAAATCGGCGATATCTAAGTGCGACTAAGATCCGGAAGTTGACAGGCTGCCTGTCCAAGGGATGTTTACATCGTAACCTGTCACAGCCGTCTCTGGTCCAGCAGTAGATCTAATAAATTTTAACAGACTTGCATCACACTTCTCTTTTTCAAAAAGAATCTTTTGGACCATTCATTCAAAATCATTTTAGCGACATTTATTTCATAGTTAATCTAAGGAGTCTTCTTGTTATGACAGAAGAAAGCATTCTTCATTCCTATTCAGCACGGGTGCTCGACACATTGAGCGAGACCGTTCTTCCTGTAATTCCAGATTTTATTTGGGATAGTTGGCTTCACGTGTACAATTTGTCACGGGAGCTGTCTAACGCAGATATTCAATATCAAGTTCTCGTAGCTCTGCTTACTTGGTTTGTCATTAACCTATTTCTAATTAAAGTGGCTTGGACTATCTTTGGAGAAGACAACGTCAAACTGTGGTCATCAAAAGGTAAGGATTTATCTAGACTTTTGATCTAGATCTAGATCTAAATTATGTCTAAAATTCAATTTCAGTGTGTTTCATCCTCTACTCTTAGGATGGCTGTTTTGTCTTAAACACAAATATCTTGAAGTAGGTAGATAGGTAGTCATACCACTGAACACAGTGAATGTTGGCCTACCTAAGGATAGAAACTGATGTGAGGGGCTGTCAACTCTCATCATGCTGAATCCTTGCAGATTCAGGCAATGAAAGTGGGGCAGTTATCTGACAGTGTCAACAAATGATGGACTCCAGCTGGTTTGTAGATCCCCAGTTATGGCCTATAGCCAATGGTATCCTACAACACAGCTTTGCTGCTGGGGCTCAAGATTTGAACTATATGTTGACTCACAAAAGACATGAAAATCTGTGTAATTAAAAAAATTTTCTGATTTATTTTGGTGTCCTTCCATGAGATGGGTCGAGATAACAAGGGCAATTCTTTTTTTTTTTGTTTCTTTTTTGTTTTTGAGGGGTAAATTTTATTAGTAGCCTGTTATTTTTTAAAATGTGAGTCAAATTGATATTTTGCCTGGCCAGGCTGGCACAGGATGCTGAAATATAGTAAGAGAATGTGGTGGTTATCGTGATTGATTCCCTCATTTGTCATGGTTGTTTGAGAACATTAGCTTTGGAGATGGGAGTGGTGGACTGAATGTTGTCCTTGTTTTCTCTTTTTACCATTTTGTCACAGTACTGAATGGACTGATTTAATAACAAAGGACATTTATATAGTGCCTCAGCCCCAAAGGGTTCAGAACGCTTTATAGAACCATAATGTTTACAGCCGTACTCATAGAATATGTTTCAATACAAATAGGAGCAACAGTATCATGCTTAATCTTAACATGGCATGGAAACAATCAGAGATATTTATGCTCATCATATACATAGTGTAATGCAATTCAGAACACATACTTTAGCTTGGAGACATGACTGACAATCTTCTTGAGGGAAAAGCTGGAAAATGCTACTCAGACAGGTGCTTGTTGAACATGTTTTTGATTAATGTTTAAATGATTCGAAACTTGAAGAACTGTGAATGCATGCAGGCAACACATTCCAGATTAAAGGCCCTGCATAAGTGAATGCTCTGTCTCCATGTTTTTTTTATATATGAGAATGAGGAATGAAAAGGTGATTTAAACCCAAATCTTAAGTGTCTGCAGGGTCCATAAGGGCATAATAAATCTGCCAGATAAGCTGGGGAACTGGCCCCATAAGTTCACCAACTGTGAGAAACGCACCTGATGCAACACATGCTGTGATATGAATGATCTAGGCCACTATATATTCTGGTGCCAAAGATTTGAGGACCAGCACAGGGATTAGGTCCAATACATAAGAAACATTGAAAACCCCCTCACTTTGGATCTAGCGTTCAGACACTATGCACCCAAGGCACTGTCCAAGCTAGTCAGGAAATACACAGCAACAACTGTCCCAAACTTATGTCCAGCTAAAGCTATATCAAATAGAAACCAAAAAAGAAAGTGGGAGAGATAAGCAAGGAAAAGCGACAGCCCTTGCCAGGTCCCATGGATGGGAACCGGCTTGTTGTGCGCTAAATGCAGGTCAAGGTAAGCAACTTCCTACTAAGGAGAATACCAGCACAAAATGTGATTGGGAGAGATCCCGCAAGTACAGTTCGTGTGGGATAAGGAGTGCCTCCCAACAGAAGGATGTGAGCAAAACAGCAGTACCGATGAGGCCCAGCTGCAAACAAACATGGGATATGGGAGGGGAGGCATAGTGACAGCTTGTCAGATCTTCTTCCCAACTCCTAGGCACCACTTCCAAGGCTGAAGCCAGTTGTGTAAAATCAGGTATGAACAGAGAGGTTGCCAGTGATCCCCTCTCAAGAACAATCACTGCATCTGAACCTATCGCAAGAAGGGGTCAGTCATTTGCTCCTGAAGTCACACGAGAATGAGGAGTGTTGCCACCCTCCATGGGCGACAGAACAGATTGTGAAAGAGCAATTGTCTAACACAAAAGTACAATAGCCTGACATCAAGATATGGCACAGCCAGCGAACAGCACACCGAAAGGGATAGAGGTCTTACGAAAGCTGACTGCTGGATGAGCTGGTGAAGTAGACCTCTGACAGAGTAATTGTATCTGGAGTGTGCCAGGCACTCAATATATTCTGAATACAATACATGTAGCAGTTCTGACTTTTGGCTGTTTGAAAATTGTTTTTCTTCTTGGCCTATGAGATTATTCTTGCTTTATGGTTGATAAGCGATTGAGAGGGAATATTCCATGCCATGTCACAGCAGAGGGAATACTCCATGCCATGTCACAGCAGAGGGAATACTCCATGCCAAGACTGAATGGTGTGATGTACAGGATGAATGCTGAACAACGCCGAGCTATCAAATCGTGTCCCAGCAGGAGCAGTAGAAGCCGAAGTAGATATATAGAAGTAAAATGAGCTGGCTGTACTGTTACTTGTTCTCTCATTACAAGGATTATCTGAAGTAAATGGATCATTCTCTCCACTATCACTATCATTCTGATGACACATTCGTTGAGTGAATAGGGACATGAGTGGGTAGGGACAGCATGTTGAACTAGGATGTTAGCAAAATTGAGGTGACGAATAGTTTTAGTTGTCACACATCTTGCAACTTATGGTTCTGAGGAACCATCAGTGTCCTCTACACCATTTTATTAAGAGGCTGGCACTTTGGGCATCTCTGCATTCTCTTGTTCGGCCTTGTGACACCTGTGGATTGAGTTTTAAAGCGCTTTTACAAAATGGCGATGATGAGGAGGAGAAGGAAGGGGCATTGAGCTGCTTGCTGATTGGCAATACAGGTCAAATATATAGATGGGCATCTGAGAAATTATGATGATGATGTTCCTTTTGCTGTGAAAAAGAGCCAGCAGAGGCCTGAAACCTTGTAAGGATACACCAAGTTCACATTACAAGGTTGGCTTGGGGGAAGGAAAATATCATTAAATTTTGCCTTGTAAGTGTGCAGTGCCGTCTTATGTGAGCAACTCCAGGTGAACGTCTGCGCATGAGGTAGCAGAGAAAGTTCACAATATTATGTAGATGAGATCAAGAAGACAGTTCTCGGTCTGAGAGTTGTGGTTCCAAATTTTCATGATTGTTACACTTACACATTCTATTCAGATTTGCTATACTTTCTCTGAAAGATTAGGTAATGACAATTACAATATGGGTAAGGATGGACTTAAATGGAGATTTATGTGGGAAAACAATTATCAGAAAATACTTTCATTGAACTAAACCAGCTTAAAGTAAGAGGACAACGAAAGGAAAGTTAGACAAAATGATTACCAAGAAAGCATATCAATTAAAAGGTGTTCTTCACAATGCAAATCATAAAGCAAGCGTCTTTTCTTTTTTTTTTTTTACATAAAAAAAGGCGTTCTGTCAAGTTAAAGGTGTTTTGTCGTTTCAGTTGGCCTCAGATGAATGCTTATATTCCAGAAAATAGGTGTTCTGTCAAATTAAAGGCGTTTTATCACATTTCATTAGATTAAAAAGCGTTTTGAAAATTTTTTTTGAAATAATTCAAAAATGGTTGTGCTTTCTCAAAACCTGATAAGTTCATAAGATGGGGAATGTTGATGAGAATGTAACAGTACAGTAAAAAATTTTGGCACCAAAATGAAAAAAGGCATTTTGTCAAATCACATTTTTGTCAAATTTCAGTTTTCAAGCATTTTTGTATGTGTGTGTTTTTTAAAAATCATTTTTCATTTTCTCTTTTTCAAGATCAGGGAAAACATCTGAAGAAAGAGTGAAGACTCGTCAATATGGCAGCCATAAAGAGATTTTTTGAAAAAAGGAAACTGAATGTCAAGTTCAAGAAGGCTGGGGAAGGCCATCGCCTAGACGAGTCACCCGCACCAGCACCGTCTCGTGCTGCAGCTTCTCACCCGCAACCACAGGTCTCATCATCACGAGATGGCAAAGCAGATGCTGCCAGACGTGCAGCTGCAGATGCTGCCTTGGCTCGCATGGAAGCTAAACAACAATCCAAACAGGGTAGGCCTAGCTGCTCAAACCAACAGTAATTTTGTTAAGGGTCCCACAGAAAAATGTTGTACCATGCAGCCTGTACTTTTGTGTAAATCCTCTCACAAAGTGTTTATGGAATTCCTGAATGTGTAACCTATTATAAGGCTTTTGCAAACAAACTTGAGACATAATGTTATAGGGCAGCACAGGATGAAGCAATCAGAAGCCGCCATCAACGGCTGTTTCTTTTCACTCTCCTGCAATGCCAGTAAATGTTATCATTCACCCCTGGCAAACATTCCTGATGGGACCAAATCAACTGTCGACTAAGTGACTAAGTCCGCTGTAAGGAAAGAGCCATGATTTATCTCTCCTCCTATTCCTCTGACATTGTCATATTGCGTACAATGTGCTCTGCATGTATGGTGTGACATGTGGTCTGCTGTCTCAACTGATGAACTGGGAAAGAGGGAGAATGGCAGTATTTGTGATCACAAACATTTGTTGCTGCATTTGGTGAGACAAAATATACAGTGGAACCCCGATAACATGCCCACCCTTGGGACCAAACTCGAAGGATCGTGTTATCAGGGTGAGCGTATTATCAGGATCAACCATTTTTCTTGTCCAAACCCATGCTGATTTTTGGAAACATGAATAAAAGGCTTAGGAATAATACATTTGAAATAAAACAGAGCATATAGTTATTACACATGCACTTACGACAGCCAAACTGTTTTCACAAAAAGTCGGAAAATTTTCACAAGATCATGGAATGTGATTTTAAAATTATACCATTAGTGGAAATTCAAAGAACTGTAAGATCCTGCAGGTGGTGTCATCATAATCATCAAGCGTACATTATCTAACTAGACTAGATCTATTTTCTAGATCTAGACTGCGAATTGCGGCCCGCTTACATTGGTCTCTCTAAGACCATGAGCATATTATTTGTTGCTATCAGTACTCTGATGCGCTGATTTTCCATCAACTCTCTCGCGACTACTTGACTGCAGGTTGTCGGGTGTGGGGAATTAAGTGCTACGAGCTTTGATCTCGGTCTTCACAAACAGCCACCAAACAGCAGTTCGACTCTCATCCGAAGCATGCGCAAAACTCTTTGTCCGGTTCCATTGTCATTGTGCGGGACTTGTATTGCAAATTGATTTTTTTTTTTATTATTAGATCTATAAAATTGCGATCAACAAAGGTCGGCAGTTGAGCGGCCAAAAGTAGGAAAGTCAGGAACGACCCAAAAAAGTTGGAATTCTGACTGAAGTTGGAAGTTTGACATCCCTGTTATTAAAAGGGTAAATGTATTAAGTATGCTGATGAAGAGTTTTTCCCATTAGAATTTAAAGTTCGAAAAGTTTTTAAAACTTGGTGAGATAGGCTAGGTGACAGTGCACGATGCACGGTGATTCCACTGGTCAGTGGTGTGTTGAAGAGTAGTGTGTAGGCTTCTGATGCTGTGCGCCACAGGGGGGTGAAACCGGACCCACATTAGGCTTGATACATTACTACATGTTGTAGGCCTACTGGCAGCAACAGTGCACAGGTTAGCGAGAAAGCGGGCTTTTCAATGTTTTCATAGGACATGGCTAGCGCGGACGACTGACAACAGTTACTCACTTACTGTCCAAATGAACCGAACGTGCTATGTGGGTTGAGCACGCAAACCTGAGCGTTATTGAAATTAAATTAGTATGTTTAAAGAAGGGTTGAAACCAGACTTCGTGAGAAAGTTGTGTTAAACGGGAGATCGTGTTAAGCCATGATCGTGCTAGCGAGGTTCCACTGTAATGAAAATGATTTTTGCATGAAAAATGATTGATTACATTTCCAAGCAGTTTGCATTGTATCAAGAATTAACTTTTGCCTGGAATCCCTTGTATAATAACTTCAATAATGTAGCTTTGTTGAAGTGCCATCGGTATATCAACAACCTGACTTTACTGTAGTTATATTGCATAGGTGACTATGCTCATACTCATTTTTTTAATGTTTCAACCTATCTTTTTTCAGCGGACTCTATGGTCATTCAAAGAGCCAGGATGAAACGAGATATGGAAGCTGAGAAGAAGAGATTGCTTGAAGCAGAGGCCAAAGGGGCTGCAGCCAGAGCCGGTCCCACAGAAATTGTCCAGGATGGCGCACCAATGTTGGAAACAGTACTGTTCAAATGTCCAGATATTGGACCACAGAGGCTGACTAAATCAGACATGGACAACGCCATCCACAGATTCTTGCTGGATAATTATGAGGATGAGCCAGAAATGACCGCAGCCTTGATGATCCACACCTTGAATAAGAATAAAGAGAAAGTTAAAGTTTGCATTGATACATTAGTGAAATATCTGGATAACATCATCAATAATCCCACGGAGGAGAAATTTTGGAAGATTCGACAGAACAACAAGGCATTCCAAGAGAGAGTCGCTGGGATGAAAGGAACTGAGGAGTTTTTACTTGCAGCTGGGTTTTCCTTGAAATCACTTCCTTTTGAAGATGGTGAGGCCATGTTTTATGTCTTTGATTCTGAATTAGCCCAGGATGTCGAGCGCTTGCAAAATATGAAGGAAGTTTTGCTTCAGGCAGAGCCCATTCGTCCAGAGTTAGATCGAGATGTAAAAGTTTTCCACCCTTCAAACTCAGTGAATACCTTCGACATCCCGGATGAGTATTATAACATCACCCCCGAGGAGCTGAAGCGGGAACAGCAAAGACGAGAGGAGGCGTCCGAGAAACTTGGAATGCTCCGAACCAAAGCCATGAGAGAAAAAGATGAACAACGAGAGCTGCGCAAATATCGCTACACCCTCCTGCGTATTCGATTTTCAGATGGCATTATTCTTCAAGGAGTCTTCCGTGCATTGGAAAATGTGAGCCATGTGTACCAATTTATAAGGGAAAATCTTCAGAATGACTGGATTCCGTTTCACCTCAGCACCGGAACGGGCCACAAGTTAGAGGAAGGGGAGGGAACTTTAGTTGAGCTCGGCCTTGCTCCAGCAGCTGTGATAAACTTTGCCTGGGAAACAGATGTGATGAAAGAAGTTGTCTCACAGCAGGGCCCGGCTGTAGCCAAAGTCCATCTGAAGGCAGAGCTGATGAACCAAATCCAGAAGTTGTGATGAACCAAATTTAGAAGTTGTGATTCCTCACGTGGTCTGCACTGACCCGCAGTAAATGGTTTTTGGTAAATAGCTATTATACTATTTTCTATGGGGTCTCTTTAACCTAAGAAGGTGAGTTTCATTTCTTTCTCTGCCGAACGTCCACTTGGGATGGTGATTGGTCTTCTCTGTCGCTTTATGACTGACAAAAAAAAAGTTTCCTTAACATGAGGCAAAATATTGTTGATTGATTATGTATCTTTTTACTTTGATTTTCATTTTATGACATGTAAATGTCAAAAATATGTGGAACTTAATCAGGCTTGACATTACAATAGTGGAAATATAGATATTTAATGTGGCGATTTCTGAACTTTATCGGCATTGGAGCTGAAACCATCTTATCTTTCTTGTGTGCTAGTATGGTCAGCAACGTGGTTGGAAGAAGCATTAGTCTCCTTGATCATATTTTATCTGATATAATACATTGTATGTTACATGTGTCATCACAATAACTTAGGCTGTGCTGACAATCTTCTATGTTTATACATGTGATGTGTCCATCTATCTTTGTTTCTTCCTTGGTTCTTGTTAATCAGTAATAATGCATGTCACTTCGTTGTATTACGCAACTTTTTGAGCTCATCGATATCAAATAGTTTTCTAATGTTCATTTTATGGTTTTCCCCACTTTTGTTCCTCATCCAAGCTTTCTGATGTTTAATGACCTGAGCCTGACCTGGTGTAGGCTGGGCACATTGTATATATGTAGTCCTTGTATCAAGATCAACACAGGACACGTTTTTCCCACTAGACAATGATTGTACACACAGTCCTTGTATCAAGA
>JBCEWB010054648.1:0-13991 GCA_039654565.1 Peronia peronii | reverse complement strand
ATTTTTGTTTGGTCTATGACGATCTGAGGTAGTCTAGAAAACAATCTTGAAATAATTTTTTAAAGATGACTTCTAAGGGATTAACTCTCAACAATCAGACACTGCATTTATTCATAGCAGTTTTCTTGTGGATGGAGATGCAGATCAATGCTTATTTACAGGGATCTAACTTTTTTGACAAGTTTGCTAATGCTTGGCCAGTCACAGAAATGTCTTCTCTTAGTGCAAACACAGCTCCCCCGACACAGTTCCATCTCAATCTAGGCTGTGTCTTACTATTTTCCAGACAGGTCACTCGTGTTTCCAAACAACATGAACACTATAACATGCAGACCGGGCGCATCTTTCTCTGATCAGCTTCAGTTTTGTTTTGTGCACTTTCAATAATAGTGTTATTCTGTGAATTTTCAGTTTTGAGAGGGAGTGACGTCACTGAATAATTAGACAGTGACGAGATTGAGGTGGAGGGAAAACAGGATGTCCTGTTTCTGCAGCTTAACAGACACTTGCAATATACGAGATAGGAGAGATGATAGGAAAAGCAGGTTTAGAAAGGAAGATATTACCAAACATTGCTATTCTTTATAAAACTTAGATGAACGTGATCTCTGTAAGCCCTAGTTACTTACTAGGATGGTTCTAGAACTACACAGTGAACTTCCCAGTGAACTGCCTGATGACCAAGCTTGTTTGATCTTTTAACTCTGTAAAGAGCTGAGCCTGCGCAATCGGACGGATTATCACCCCAGCTCTCTACACTTATGGAGACATGCAAACATGCTCGTTAACTGTTAATTTATTTGGGCGTTTGTTTTCCAGCGGTGGATTGCACTTGGGTATCACCGATGCCGAGGAAGAGGGTATGTGGCTCACAACCGACGGAAATAATGTGACGTGGTTTAACTGGGATGGAGGTAGGTGTTAATTAACCGACATTCCAAACATCACCAGTAGGTAGAATGACAAAATTATCGATTACATTTCTGTTAACATTCATCCTCGAATTCCCCATCTCTTGAGTTTTGTCTATGTCGCTGGAACGTCTGTGAAGTTGAGGCCGCTAAAATCGCCCAACAATCTCTGTCATCCACTGCTCTCTGTGATTTAGATAATCTTACTCAGTTACATTTTCTGATATTGCCTTCCCATCTCCTTCCTTGTCTTTTTCGCTACAATAGGCTCTTATTCTGCCTTGCAGGATAGATTTGTGCAAGACCTGACGAACAAGATACACGATGGTACCATTTCAAACTTTCTTTTCTTTACCCCAATGAGGACGCTTTTGTGAAATCCTGTAGCCTTGATTGCACACTGAGCTGCAAAATGGGAGATGTTTTAGTTTGAAGGTTGGAGTGTTGTAAGAATGTCAATGCCTAAGCCCTTCGCAAGGAGTGCCTAAGCTCCTCATATGGCTTTGCGCCCTTCCTGATGAAAACAGACCTTCTGCATCACTTTGTAACGGTGCATTTCGATGTGCCTGATTCTACATTTAAAACATTCGGCGGCAATGAGGGCAGAATAAGAAGTCGGGCGAGCAGTGGTGAAAAGCTGTTTCCTCAGAAATATGCTAAGCGTTTGGGACGAGCCATGCGAGGCAATTTTTTATGTTCCCTTGCCACCACCTAGGCAAATCGATTCCCAGAGAGAGTCTTCCGAAAGTTTAGGTCAGTCACTATGTCCTTAAGGATTTCATTGCCCAAACCTTTCATGAGAATGTTGCCTGAGGTCTTCATGTAATCAGTGCCTAAGTCTCTCACTGCATCAATGACAACATTTTTCATAAAGTCACTGCCTATTTCCGTCCTGAGATCGTTGCCTGAGTGTTTCATGAAATCAGTGCTTAGGTCCTTCACGAAATCCGTGCCTAAACTCCTCATCATGCCTATATTTTTTGTGAGTTCAGTGCCTCCGTCACCAGATCAATGCTTATTTCCTTCACGATGTTAGCGACCAGGCCTTTCAAGAGGTCAGTGCCTAAGTGAGATATCCAGTGTCTGAACTCATCACTAACTCAGTGCCTAAATCCCTCACGAGATCAGTGCCTAAGTCCCTCACGAGTCCAATGCCTAAATCCCTCACGAGATCAGTGCCTAAGTCTCTCACAATCCCAGTGCCTAAATCCCTCACGAGATCAGTGCCTAAGTCCCTCACGAGCCCAATGCCTAAATCCTTCACGAGATCAGTGCCTAAGTCTCTCACAATCCCAATGCCTAAATCCCTCACGAGATCAGTGCCTAAGTTCCTCACAATCCCAATGCCTAAACCCCTCAGGAGATCAGAACCAAATGTCCTCACGTGATAAGTGTCTAAGTCCTTCACGAGCTCAATGCCTAAATCCCTCACGAAATTAGTGCCTAAGCCTTTCACAAGGTCAATGTTTAATTTCCTTCCAAAATCACAAATGCTTTCCTGTCATCAATGCCTAGGGCCTTCACAAATCATTAGCGCAACAGTCGATCTTGTTGTAGCAGAACGACGGTACTGTTCATGCCCTGGTGCCAGTACAGGGACGTTTTTTCTTTACTATACAATTCTAATGTCGATTTTTTCCTGTTTTCCTGTATTTCTGCCTCAGTCCACTTGCCTCACCCCCTCTCTTCCCTCTTTAACCTTCTCTCCCTCTCTTTTCAGTCTTTCATTCGTCCTTGTTCACCCTGTTTCATTCACAGTCCTCCTAACTCTTGTGTCCTTTTGCAGGTCAGCCAGACAATTGGCGTGATAACGAAGACTGTGGCCAGGTTCGGAGCAACGGCAAATGGAACGATATTCCCTGTAGCTACAGCCTCAATTATGTCTGCAAGAAACCTAAACATGGTAGGCTAACCATTCCTTTAAATGATCATTGTTTTTGACATTGATTATTTGATTATTGATTGATTGAGTGATATTTATATTATATTCATTTATCCATTGATTTATTCATTGACTTACTCATACATTCATTAACTTAAAATTATCCATTCACATATCCATGCATTTATTAATTCAATAATTCATCAATGCATCAGTTTTCCGTTCATCCGTTCATCCAGACATCCATCTATCCATCCATCCATCCATCCATCCATCCGTCCATCCATCCATCCATCAATCCATTCATCTGTACATCAATCCAGCTATCCATCCATCAGCCCATCCATCCATCCATCCATGAATCCTTCCATCTATCCATCCATCCATTAATCCATCCATCTATCCACCCATCGATTCATCCATCCTTCCATCCATCCATCCAACCATCCATCCATCCATCAATTTATCAGCTGGAGAAGTCAGCTGAATCACAATGCCTCGAAATGAATGATTTACCCCCCCCCCCGGCCACCCTCCCTCGCATCCTTTCCGCCATTCCCCTTATTTTCCACCCTTCCCCTCCCTTCCCCCCTCCCCAACTCACAAAGGTTTTTCTTTTCATATCTTGTTTCACAGCGCTCCAGTTCTGTTTTGACCAATGGTCTGCGAAATGTCCCGGGTTTTTCCAGACGGATCCCACGGTTTGTGAGAAGTTCCCAGATTGGGCAGAGCAATATTGCGCCCTGACTTGTGGTTTCTGTACTCCGAGTACTGGTGGTGAGTACATCAGACCATGTTGTAGAAAAAAAAATGTTGTGGGTGGGGCTGTGCCGTGGCTGAAAAGTTAGGCGTCTGCCTTTCCATGAAGTGTCGCGGGTTCGATTCCTGTCAAGATATGGGAAAGATCGGAACCTGCTTTTTCTATCAGCGATCAATGGCCCCCTCGCTTCTTGGTTGAGAAGGCCGATGTCTAGCCTTCTCAAATAAAGGCCACGGTTGTGCGTTAAGCACGTTACGAAGAACCCTTGACAATTAAAAGCGCATGAACAAGAGAAGACACCATTTATCTGTAGGTGGTTGGATGGGTGTATTCTAATCGGCGCTCAATATGTTGCCAGTTGGTAAGAGATGTTTGACACATCTGATCTGAACTGCTTCGCTTTTCTGTTTTTTTTTTTTTTTTCGTTCCACTTTAGTGACTCACATGTCAAAAACAAGAAAAAAAAAACTACGCAACACACAGGACGCAATATCATTAAATAATGATTTCGTAAATACATTCTTCGCTTTTGTCACTACTAAATTTGGACGCTTGTTGAATTAGGAAATCTTTGCATTAATTAATGAACCATTTTGACCATCAGCCATGTTATTTCTCTCTGGGATGTACAGGCAGTATAACAGAAGTAGTGACGAAGGAAACATCAGTAAATTTTTTGTTTAATTACCATGTGAGAATTTTTTTCTCATCATCATATTTTTTTCAGAATTTTTTTTCCACGTGTTTCAGACAACAGAAGCTAAAGTGATTTTTCCCTCCTTTAGAATGCTTATGTATAGGCCATTCTCATATATTTATCACACTATGATCATGAATTAGGTCAGGGGTTTCCAACCGGTGGGTCGCGATCCCCAAGGGGATCGCAAAAGTCTTGGCACGGGAGTCGCGGAGCCTGTGCGAGAAGTGGCTTGGGGTAAGATTAATTTCAACTCATGAATTACATTATTTTATGCTCCTGTATATATTTTTTATTTTTTTTTTTGTTACAGTATTTCTTTCCCTCTCCATCACAGGAAATAAAATGTAAATGAAGATGTTGGACTGATAGTAGAGTGGGTTTCAAGATTTTGAGTAGGGGATCACAAGTGCAAAAACGCTGTTTAGGCATCTGCCTCTTGATGGCAGTGACAATAATGAGTTCGAATCCTATCCATCGAGGGCTGGAAAAGATTAAAACCTGCCTGCTTTTGTTTTCAAGGACTCACCGGTTCTCGTGACTTCTTGGGTAGAGTCTGGTCTTTTCAATTTCAGACATATAAAACAATAATTTTGAACAAAAAATCACAGCAGGATTAGTTCAAAACAACTAGAGCTTTGATATAAAACAAAAAAAAAGTAATAATTTTTTTTTTAAAATGATTTTTCTCCGGCCTTTTAAATTCTTGTCAATATTGCTGTCTTTAATTAAAGAGAACTAATCTGACTTAATCAACAAAAAAAAAGTCAATGTTTCTTCATTCTTCCTTTGCTTTGTTACCTCCAAAAATTAGCTGTCTCTTCTGGGGCAGCCTTTACACACCAAGTGATTTTTTTGTCATAAGAAACAATTCGGTTTCCATATTCTTACAATGAGACAATCTGGGCTAAGTGAATATTAGTGTGTCTTAAGAGTATGTGCTCTATGTTAGGTTTTCGATTAACACCTTGTTTATCAAACAATTAATCAGTCGAATTAATGGCATAGCATAAAAGTATATATACAGCAAAAAACAATTCAGGATTCTTAAGATACCATGTGGGCTGTTTCCATACAACTTCTTCGGGCCGTGCTATCTCAGGCTATCTTGCCATGGAAAAGGTTAAAACTCCCAAAATCTTGTTAGTGTCTAATCTCTAAAAGTCTTTCCTAAGTGTATATCAAATATTAAGGCACTTTGTGCCATTGAGGGCTAATTAATCTTTCACCACTGACCATTGGCAGAAAAAAAATAATAAGGGAAATTTCAAAGCAGCCTCACATAGCAAAAATAATTAAGAAAAGAAGGTGGCGCTACATCGTGACACGTATAGTAGGGAAGGCAGTAGAATATCAAAACAAGCGCTGAGCTGGGAAATAAAAGGTAGAAGAAAGAGGGATAGACCGAAAGAAACACTTAAAAGAACTATTATGAGAGAGGCCAAAAGAAGCAGGAATAGAGAGCATGAGAAAACTGGCTGAGGCAGCACAGAGAAGATCAGAATGGAAGAAGATTGTGACGGCCCTATGCGACGTATGAAGGCGCAGGAAGGATTTAAGATTTAAGATTTAAGATTGACCATTGCATACTTTCATTCACTCACCTTCTCATCTCTTTTCTGCCCTCCAAATTCAATATCCAGTCGAGCAGTGTGATGTTCCGCCACCTCCTACCGGTGCTCAGACCAATGATAGCAGGTCACAACTGAATCCAGGAGACATCATCACATACACATGTCAAAGTGGTAATGTCCGCCTCTCTGGCAACGCCGTACGAGGGTGTGATTCATCTGGACAACTGACGGGCTCGCCTCTCCAGTGTGTAGTAGGTAGGCCATAAGACGGTGGGGCGGGGGAGGGGGGAGAGGGGAAGGGGATAAAGAAGAAAGTGAACGGGGGAGGGGGAAGGGGTCTTTATAAGCGGTATTTATATCATGTAAATGTGCACGAGTTTATTCTCTCAAGTTAAAATTCAATTTTAGCCTCTTTCCTGAAATTATTACTCTCTCAAGTCGCACACTTTACATCCATCCATTTCATTCTATCCCTCCATCCATTAATCCATCCATCCATCCATCCATCTCTCCATCCATCCATCAATCAATCCATCCGTCCCTCCATGGGAGGTAGGGGGAGGCATTATTATTCTCCAAAAACGATGGATGAGCTGGCTGTGTGTGTGTGTGGGGAAAGGATCATTTTTAGGAACAACTGGAGAAGAGAAATCTAGTGAAGGTAAAGAGAAATAAGGGAAAGAACGACGGGGTGAGGGAGTTCCAAGAAGAAAAAATATTGAGAAAGAGAGGGGGGGGAGGTGACGAGGAACAAACTGCCGTCCTTTTTAGGAATTGCTGTTGTTGTTGCTGTTGCTGCTGCGACTGTTCTTGTTATTGTTATTGTTGGGGTAAAGTGCAGACTGGTTTTCTAACGGTTACCACGTCCACAAACTGCCGAGACGAAACGACCAAAGAAAGAAGCCGTGCAGAGAGAACAAACACATCCAGCATAAACACGTACCATCTCTTTCCTCCGTCTACAAAGTACTCAGAGAAGACGATCAAACTACACAAAGTCACATACAGAGAAAGACACGACTATTACAACATGATTTCGATTGTAATGCAAATGTTGCGGCTGCTTTTTTTACTGACGTTAATAGTGGTGATGATGTTACGATTGTTGTTATTAATGTTGCTGTTGGCCCTGCGGGGGCCCGGGGTTTATAAGTAGGTTCTCTGCTCCCAGGTGGTGTAAGCCCGCCATCGGTGGAGTGTCTCCCATGGAGTGCCATCCTCGACAATCCAGGAGAGACATCTCTTCTCTTTCTCTCTCTCCTTTCTCCTGTCTTCTGTCCCGCTTTCTTTCCTCTCTTCTTCTTGGCGTGTAAACGTATCTTACCGTGTCTGACACAATATAGCCATAATCGTGCTGATGTGTCGTTAACCCCAACACAACACAATGTTATTGTTGCTACTATTATGATTATATATGTTCTGTTACAGACACAATTACCATCTCTGCCCTGTGTCCACGAACAGCCCAGATGAAACGAGCAAACAAAAAGTCATGCAGAGACACAAACACACGATAATAACATACCATTTCTTTAGCTTGTCCAGTGATAGCCCGTTGAGAAAATGACTAACTTTTCGGAGTCGCCTGCATGCATAGACAAACATCATGGCTAGATGTATATCATGATCTTATTGTTGTTACTGTTGTTTTTTACGTTGAAGATGGCGGTGATGCAAGTGAGTCCCAATGGTTTGTTTTTGAGGAAGACAATTTACACATATTTCTTGACTCGATCCAGATTTAAATAAAATTGGTAACCGAATATAGATATTTAGACTTTTATTGCTAGACTGATGGGAATTTGGATGCCTAACCGGCAGCGCCTTCAATGCTTTGCAATAAGTCGGGAGCATATAATTATTAGATTATAAAGCGAATAGTCTGCACTGTACGGAGATAGCGCTAAATGAAATATTAATGTTCTCTGGTATTCATCACTGTCCCACCCTCCGTCAAAGAAAGTAGAGTAAATAGAGAGTTATGATAGAATAGATTTGTTCCAACCAAGCAAACGGCTAGAAATCCCCACCTAATTTTAGTAGGGGGGTACAAACACTCCAAACTGTTCACTACCATTGACATAGAAAAACACACGAGACCGGTGACAATTGTTCTCGGATCTGGTGGTGGAGCGGTAACAAACATCAGTGAGTGTTCTATTTTTAACAGGGGGTACAAATGCCCCGGTGGGGATTTCCAGATTTTTGTTTAGTCGAATATGAACTATTGTGAATTAAATTTTGCCTCTGTCCACAGCTGATTGCCCTATAGGATCGGACTATGTTGCCGACACCCAACATTGCTATCGCTACTATGAACTGGCTCTGTCTTACTCTGACGCCAAGGCAAAGTGTGCAGAAGATAATGCGATCCTGGCCCCTGCTACAACTCAGGGAGAGCACGACTTGCTCTTTTCCATTTTGTAAGTTAACACAACTTTTGTGTGTCCTTGGTCTTGGGGTTGTAAAGTTAACACAAACTTTTATATAGGCCTATATTATGTACATTCTTGTCTGTTGTGTCCTAGAGGCTGTACTGCGAAGGTCGGTTCAGTTCATTCTTTGAAGGTGTCTGCCCACTTATTCCTTTGTCTGTCTCTTTATCTTTTCACCGCCCTTTTTCATCGGCGGATTGTCATAGCTAGTCTGTCGGATCCACCGTAGTTATAAGCTTAGTACATCGATGGTCGTTTCTCATCCTGTCCAGGTCAGCTTATAGCTCTTTTCGTGTTGATACTTTCTGTCAAATTTACATCCAGTTTACTGTTTTCATCCTCTTCATTCATGGAGACATTTTTTTTTTTTTTTAATATTCGTTGTTTGTTTTCGGTTGTAAATTCGTAAGACCTTGGTATCTTTTCCAGAATTCTTTCATTTTTTTTTTCCTCCGCACATAATTATGCTCGATCATTTGATTCTGGCAGTATTATTGTTAACGAGGCCAGAAAAGCACTATTTTAAAAAAAATGTCTCTCACCGATTTTCTGGACTCTCTGCATAATGGGGGACATCCCCATCTTGACCTCCACCTTTATTTTGATCTCTCCTGATGTCGTGGAGAAACCAGTGAAACTGAGGCCACCAACTTCTTTCTGTCTTTCATTGTTGTTTAGGATTGCATATTAAATGTCATATACTTATTGCTCCACATTAATTTGTCTCCAGTGACTCAAAGCAAATCAGACTGTGGATCGGCGCGGACGATATTGCTAATGAGGGCATTTTCCGCTGGTCTGATGGTAGCTTGCAGCTAGGCCGTGGAAACTGGCATAGTAGTAAGTACAACAAGAACAGTGACGACGACAACAGTGCCCTCTTCTGACAAGACGTCACTATGGCAGAAAATCAAATACATGTATTACAGGAGAGCCAAAAACCGTTTCAATCTGTTATTGATTCAAATATAAAATCTTTATTTTTCAAGATACATAGGATCAAGATCAAAACATGCTTTCCGTCATGGGGAATTCAAATCTGAGAAAAACCTTATTTGACCGAAACATGTATTTGAGAATATTCTTTCAGAAGTGGGCAGAACAACAACAATTACAACAATGATGATGACGACTGTGACGACAACAACAGAAACAACAGCAAATCTAGCATTGGTGGTTGATTCTGTCATGAATAGCACTGCAGGAATAGGAGAAGACAGCCAGCTTGAATATTGCCATTACCATACCAAAAGCAAAAATACAGACTGCTTTCATCTTACGCGTAGGCGAAAAGTATCACAGGATTACGAGCAGTAGCGATAAAAATAAAACTATCGCGTTCTACTGTCAGATTTACACATACAGTATAAATTTGATTGTGTATATTGACAGTGCGTATTCTCGATCCCTTGAGGGGAGGGGGATCAGGGTTTGGGCCAGAAGTCCCGCCTGACATAAAGATAGTGATGCCAACATTATAGCCTCTCCTGTCCAGGGAAAGTGACTGTCGCTGTGCCTTTGGCTTGCTGTTCTCACTGGCATATGACCTCTCCTTTCCAGTTTGTGTCTCCCGCAGCACCTTCTCGTGTTGCCCCCTGTTCTCACAGAGCTTGCTGCAGATGCGACCGAGTACCCGGCGGTATAACTGGGCGATAAGCAGACTGGGCTCACATTAGCCTTGGTTGGTAACCAGTCTAGGAGAAGGAAAACTCTGATTTCAAAACCTCGAGTGCCTGGTCTGCTGAACGTCTGGATGAGGACGCTAGTCGTCGGCAACCACGCTCCAGCCTGGATTACCGGCACCCGTGTCTCCGAGGAAGGTTTTTGAGCCAGAAGCTAGGACAAGGACACTCTAATGTAAAACCTACAGTCTGGCAGTCGCCACAGCCGTCTCAGTCTGCTGAGCCACCGCGGAAGATCCCAAGCCTAAAGAGTCGGATCAGTTTGCGCGCGCTGATTCTCATTAAAAACTACTAAGCACAGGTGGGAAGAGAAGAAGTCCTACAGGGATGAGAAAAGGTGAAAACGACAGGTACAAGATTGTACTGGGAGTCGCAGTCTCAACTCTGCAGGTAGGGGCTCAGATGTATGGGTTGCTAGTCGGCTGACCTGAGGCAACAGCAGCTTTCGGCAGCACTCTGGGCGACAAGCAGCCTTCTCTAGGGATAGCACTGCCTGCTCCACAAGGAGACCGGCCTAGAAAAGGTGGCTCAAACGAAGCTTGTCTCACTTTCACCTGGTTAGCTTGCCGCAGTCAACGGACAATTCACCAGGCGGTAGAAACTTCAAAAGAACAATATGTAGAGCAAAGACACCAAACCTGAAACTAGCATGTTAGAATGTCCGCACTGTGCAGGACTCTGAGAACACTGATCGTCCACAGAGGCGTTCCGCCCAAATTTCTAGAGATCTGTCCCGACTGGACATTGACATTGCTGCTGTAAGCGAGGTGCACCTTTGCTGAGTAAGGATCCCTGGTGAAGCACAGAGCAGACTACACCCGTTTCTGGTCTGGCAAAGCCAAAGACGACATCAGATTATCAGGAGTAGCTTTCATGATCAAAAACTCCATAACTAGCAAGCTTGAAAGCCTACCAGTTGGCCATCTAGATCGTCTCATGTCTCTTCGCCTCTAAGCCAGCACGCAATCATCATCAGCGTCTATGCTCCAACCCTACAAGCGGATCCCACTACTAGGGAATCCTTCTACGGTGAACTGAGATCTCGCCTGCAGAAAATCAACGACACCGACGAGATTTTCATTCTTTACGTTCTATATAGGCTGCGTCTTTCAACCTCCTGGTGGTTATCTCGATTTTTTCATTCTGGGTGATTTCAACGCTCGGGTCGGTAGAGACTACACTATCTGGCTAGGTGTGTAAGGCTTACATGAAATTGGCAACTGCAACGACAATGGACGGCTGCTCCTCGAACTATGTGCCGAACACTCACTGACCACCACCAACATTCTGTTTCAGCAGAAAGCAAGATTCAAGACGACTTGGAGACACCCGCGCTCAAAACATTGGCACCTTCTGGATTACATCCTGGTGCGGCAGAGAGATATGAAATATGGGCTCCACACCAGAGACATGTCAAGTGCTGATTTGCTACACAGATCCTGCTGTCAGGATAACCATCAAGCTAGCAACCAAGAGGAAAAATCCACAAATCAAGACGCCCAAGTTGACCAGTTTATCAAAATCCAGGTCTATGCCCAGCACTAGTGTCTATTGTACGTTGATGTTTGCACATGTTGTATATGGCATATCGCTATTTACACTTAATATATATTCGCTGGTTTCCTTTTTTTGGGGGGGGGGGTGGTTGTTGTTGTTTGTTTGTTTGTTTGTTTTGTTTGTTTGTTTGTTGGGTTGGGTTTTTTTTTGGTTTTTTTTAGTTTCTATGTACAATCCTAGCCTTGATCCTTCAATTTATACACACGTCCTTCGATATACCTTTAAAGTGGTGAAAGTATTCAATCTGCTAGGCGCAATATAGCTTCAATCATGTTGGTGTGCCGTTAAATCTCAGCACCGCATGTAGATCGTTCATTGTACATAATAATTGAAAGATCGATGATTATTGTAGGTTGATGACACTGTTGTTGTAAGCTAACGATTGTATTTGTTGTAGATTGATGATTGGGCATTGGCTACTGTCATAGAAGGCTCTGTATGTTGGTAGGAGTACATGTACATGATTTTGTTTGCTGTTTTAGGAGAGCCCAATAACAGCGGCAACGAGGACTGCATGGAGATGGGCCAGGAAGGAGGAAAGGGGGCGTGGAATGATGTTGGCTGTCATAACCAGTTCAATTTTGTGTGCAGATTTCCTCTCGACAGTGAGTATGTTAGACAATAGCAGTGCAGCAGACACTGCTTACTCTGTCCCCTTTACTTAATTCTTTGTTGCCTGAACAAAAGTAGCTGAAGTCCTTAGGCTAGTGACTAAGGGGCTGTATGGGCAAACCACAGATGGCGTGACAACTCTTTTCCATTCTCGCCCATTCTCTGTTACTCTCAGAAACTTGGTGAGTGACTGATTTGTCCACTCTTTGACATTTACCTCACAATCTTTCTTTTCTCTTCCTCGCCTCCTTCCACCTGATGCAGTACGCGGCATGATGGTTATAATAAGTCCAGATTGCCCTGTGACGTAAAAGTTTTCTGATCTTGGCAAAGGAGAAATGAATTTTGTGTGGTCCAATGGCCGTCCTGATCCTACGGTGAACTTGTTTGTTTGTGACGGCCTGCAAAAGAGCATGATACAAAAACTTTAAAACAATCTTGTATATTACTGCCCTTACAATACGACGATTCGAACGACAGAATATTGGTAATAAGTAAAAGCCTGTACTTGAGACCCCAGCTCAGTCTTATTTAGCTAGTTCATATTTGTGAATAGCACTGCCGTCAGAACCCGGTAACAGGTCGTCTGTTCCCAACGGAAGTTTCTGTCCATTCTAGAGGTGGCCTTGTGAAGGAATAACTTGAGGGACCATTTCATTTGTCTCCTTAATAAAATATTCATGATAATAACAACAATGGACAACTAACACGAATAATAATACACATGTAATGCTTTCTCCCGTACAGTCCAGACTCTGAGTGCTTTACGATTAATTCGACAGACCCAATGAAGACACTCGCAGTAAGTGTAGGTTTAGGTTTTCTCAAGCTCGTACATGAGGGCTATCTCAGCTATGTTTGTTCGTGGTATCCTGTTGGGTTGCAGCAATTGTTACCAACATTTTTATGAGTTCTATAAAACCACATCAAACACTCCCCCCACTCCTTAGGGATCAACTTAAAATATGGCCAAATAATAAAATTTCGGGCCCTCATTGTGCATCTTTAATTGTTTTGAATCAGTCCGACTTCACTTCTCCTAGATGAGAGCAGGGACTTACAAATAATAATAATAAAATAAAACAAATAAATAAATGAAATAAAATAAATCAGTTAAAATAATTTTTTTTTTAATAAATAAGAGAAAACGGTAAACTAAATGATGTATATGAATAATATAATAATATCACCTATCCATACGGGGAGTGGGGGGAGGAGGATGACTTTCCTCCCCACCGCGGCATGTTTCGTGGCACAGGCACACATACATTCACACCTAACTAATTCTCAGCAAATTGTTGGGCCTTACGGGATCTTCCCTGCCCATATCATGTCTTTGCTTGTGTCGTACTTGCAGACTCAGGGAAAAGAGGAAAAAGGAGAAAATTGGAAAATACATGTCGGGATTCTGACTGTGCCTCTGAGTGAGTTGTCATGGGGTCTTATGGATGTTCCTGCCCTTGTCCACTTACATGTGTTCAAATAACAAATCTGGCCTGAAGGTCACAGTCAGTCCTGGTCGCCTGAGTCGCGGAGAGAGAGGATGGCTTTCCTCGCCGCAACGGATCCACAAGTGTCAGCTTGCTGATGTTCCATTCAGGCTCAGATTAGACAACACAACACGGTTTTACAACAAAAGAGAGTTAATAAAAACTTCTGGCCTGCAGTTGCTCACGCCGAGTACTAACGCCCGTTAGTGTCTCTAGCTTTGTTTTATCCCGTCTAACCTTTCTAATATCTATGCTAAGATCCTCAACCGGGAGATACCTAACGATGAGAAGTGTGCGTGCGTGTGTGTGTATGTGAGAGAGAGAGAGAGATAAAGATAGACTGAGAATGATTTGAGTGAGTGAGAGAATTAGTGAATGAGTGAGTGAATAA
>JBCEWB010054637.1:0-13991 GCA_039654565.1 Peronia peronii | reverse complement strand
TCGTCTCAAATACATAGATAGCAAGTCTGAACAAACTGAGTGGGATTGGCAGAATGAAACAAAAAACTTTGCCGAAATTGAGGACGGGGGTGCATTCGTTTGAAAACAAAATATTAAAATAATCAGATATTCACTTTAATACAATTATGATGATGATTCCAGCAAGGAACTATTGTTTAGTATAAGTTATCACTAGTGTCATTCACGCGAACAAGAAACATAGATACCGGATTTCACACCAGGATTCATAAATCTGTAAAAGCAGAGAACTGCATTTTAAAATTTGAAAACTAAAAATTGCATACAAAAGTCCACTCCATCTCACTCTTTTCTTCGTACTACTAATACTAGTCATAAACTGTAACCAGCCATGAAATTGTTTAAGAATTTAACCAGCCATCGATAAACTAGGATTGACAAGACTGTAAAGAAAAAATATCAGAAAAAAAAAGTTCACAAGTTCTCAAAAAAAAAATGGTAATGTTTAAGACTAAACAAAGACTAAGCAGCGCATTATTTCTGTACTTACACATTCTCGCCTATCTGATAAAATTAAATGTAGAGTGTATTTATAAATGAAAATGGATTAGCACAGCATCTCCAGAATTTGCAACTGAAAACATTTCTTCCGTCAAAGACATGAACCCTAGACATGTTATCAGAAAATGCCGCTTGTCACACATGTATTTTGTTCGTTTGTTTGTTCTTGGCAGCTTTCTATGTCTGTTACATTGTTTGATAGCCACTATAACACTGTATTTTCAGGCAATAACGCCGTATTAGTATTAGTATTCGTGGTTATGCCCCATAAAACAAAAGCCGTACACTTATCTATAAAAGCCTTGATCATCTGAATATTTAGAAGTCTTGCTTGGTTTGGCTTGGGTTGGGATTTCATGGCGCATCAGCAGCACGATCACGGCTTAACTGCCACCAGCATGTTAGAATTGGTGTACGAGTTACAAAGGAATAGAAAAGGCTGTATATTATGTTTACATGATGAAAGGCTGTAAAAGGAAGAATACATGTACATGTATTTAAAAAGAAAGAGAATCTGTATAATTAAACATATGGTTTGCCGTATGGCTAGTCGCGAGTACACAATAAATTGGATATACTTTGACTTTAATGGTTTAATTGTTACAAGACGTAGATAACTACTTCGCGTAAGAAGCTCACGGCGGTTGGTGCCTCATTTTCTTTAAAAAAAAAAAGCTCCTCCAGAGAGCGACTCCAGAAGCTGACACGTAGACAGTGTTACAGTAGCCAAAATTAAATCGTATGAGAGATCGGGATATGTGCATCACAGAGCTTGCACCACAGACCATATCCAGCATCAACTATCTCTCTACCTATATCAAGAGTTTTCGAACACGTGGTCTGAAACTGGTTGATAGGGGGAATAACGATGGGTACTCAAGAAAATTTGTCTCAATATTGACAGAGATCCGCTGTTTCTCGGCGGGCAACAGATCTGGATTCCTGTAGTGTTGCTATTTCTTATCCTACAAAAATTTACGGCAAACACTTTGCTGTCGGGAAAACGTGAAGCCATTGCTATCTGCGCATCTCCGGAGGTTTTTCAGGATTGTCTGAAGTTGCCTTCAATGGCAGGCCTCCTCCGAGTTCTATTATGGCAGGAAGTCATCTACGTACAGGGTGCATTATTTTCCCGAAAGGTAGGCGAGAGAACCCTCCCCTGTGGAGCACCCCCTTCCTGTTAGAAGGAGTTGGACACAGTGGAATTGAGCTGAGACTGATGTGTAGGTAAGCTCAGGAAATTCAGACTGATAATGAGGAGATTCCGTGGAGGGCCCGCCGATGCAAATTCCTCAATAGTGATAGCAAAATTCCTCGGGTGGAGCGAAACTGGTGACGGTCTTCAGAGGAAGAGTGGGTTCTTTTATTAGATGTTTCGGACTTTAACTTCCTGACATCTTCTAGAACCCCGGCCATACCAGGGTCATGACTCCCAATATCCGTCACCCACTTTTTTTTCTCCCTCAGGGACTCTGGGTGGGATTTGAATCAGTGCCGTTTGGTTTTTGGTTCAGTGCTCTAACCGCTACCTATGCGTGCCACTGTTTTTATGGCATAACATTCTATTTCAATCTACCGTCTGGCATCAAGTGATACAGGGGTCACATCGTTCCTTTTGCATCAGATCCAACAGGAACAGTTCTCTGCTGCTGTTACTAGCTCACACAGGGTGCTTCTAATATTCCGGCCACTGAAGTTGAGCTTCTTCGGTAGAGAATATACTGTTGAGCCAACGTAGCCTCTTGCTCCCACTTCTGCGAATATGTTTGCCTTCACTCCGGCTCTACGCAAGTCCTTTAGGAGATCTTGGTACTTGGCCATCTTGTACTCATGCTGTTCCTCCATGTTTGTCTCGTACGGAACAGTTCGCTCGACAAGGATGTACGATTTCGCAATCCTCGAGCTAAACTCTATGTCCCGCCTCATACCTAATCTCTTAATTAATTCGGCATATTCTCCCTCCATCCTGTCAAATCGGCTACTGTGTCCCAGTCGCCGGTTCCCTCTAGAATCCCACGTACTGGGGTGTTGCAGGGTATCTTGGTGGGAATACTTGTTGCCTCTTGGACGAATGTGTTTTTCCGGGATTCATCTGATTTCTCCGGCTTTGTCAGTGCCGATGCAACTGTTCTTGCCAGCACTTCAAGGACACGGTTGTGCCGCCAGGTATATCTTCCACTGGCCAAGCCGACTTTGCAACCAGAGAGAACATGTAACGTCTGTTTCAACCCGGAGAGTGGGCATTTGTCGCTAGTCTCCTTCTTCCACCTGGTGAGGTTTGTTTTTGTGGGAGGCACATCAAATGCGCCACGAAAACTGAAAGCCAGTTTCATGGGTGCCATGTGCCAGATGTCCTTCCATGTCATGGCTCTTTGGAGGACACCTTCCGAATTTGTCCACTGCCCCTATAGCCCCTGCTGCACAGTTTTTTGGACTCTTTTTTCGTCTTCCCCGTGCCTGATTTCTTGAAGAACCATGTCTCGTTTTTCCTTAGGCGTCACTGTGGACCTTGAGACCGTTAGTTCACCCTATCCTAGTCCTTTCCTATCAGACTGAGTGACTCCAATGATCTTCTTTGTCTGTAGGGGCTGTTCTGCTGCATCGACGGCTTCTTCCATTTTCCACTTTCGGCCCGTTTCAGTTCAGGTTCTGTATTCCTCACAGCATCCTTCTGTGAGCCCTTGAACATCAGGTGAATGCGGGCTTTCCCTATTTTGTGTTCTTCACTCAGGGATTTGAGTGGTAGCACTAACTTCGTTTTCTTACAGGTTAGTGCCACATCGGTTAAGCCTGGTGAGAACCCTAGCCACTTTCCTGTGTAGCGATTTGTCTTTGCCTCTAATCCCTCTACTGTTGAGGGGGATTTCATAGACTAAGACTGCCATAGCAGTTTTGGGATCAACATGAATTGGGGGATCCACACCTTGAAACGTCCTGGGAATTCACTTTTGTCGATATTCTCCAGGCCTACTGTCAGCTGAGTCCGAACTTCATCCCTCTGCTTTGGGTCTTTTAGAGAAGCGTCATATCACCGACCAAGACTTTTCACAGGTAACTCTGCGACTGTTGGTATTACTTGGTGACCTACTTGGAATTGCACTGTGTCATCCATCTTCCCGTTACTGAGAGAGAGGCTTCTGGGTTTCTTTGGTTTGAATGCCATTCTGTACCAGGAGGCCAAATCATCCAGTCTCTGGAGCATCTGCCTTGTCTCTTCTTGAGATAAGACTACGATTGTTGTGTCATCCATGAATGCCTTTAGTGGTGCCATTAGGCAGCCCTCTCCCAAATCTGGTCCCTTGGAAAATTGCTCACTGGCCTTCAGCAGTATTTGCATGGCCAACACGAAGAGAATCGGGGAGACTGTACAGCCCATGGCATTCCCGTCTCTAACTGAATCCAGTTGGTGGTGTAATTTCTTGTCGCAAACCTCATCCTAAATGACTCAAAGTACTCCTTCAGAAGTCTTGTAGTGTGGTCTGGGACATGATACATGTCCATAGGAGCGACTGAGGAACTGATCCGTATGCCTTAGCAAGGTCTAACCATATGACATACAGTTTCTGCTTTCTTGTTTTAGCTCTCTGGATAGCCTCCCAGATCATGCTCGCACGTTCCAGACACTCTGGGACTCCGGGGACTCCTCCTTTCTGGATTGATGTGTCTATGTAGCTGTTCTCCATTAGGTATGAAGTCAGCCGATTAGCTATTATCGAGAAGAATATTAATTGCCTTCCACCTTCAGCAGAGAGATTTGGCGGAATTGATCTATCTCCTCTGAGCTCTTCTCCTTTGTAATATAGACACCTTCAGCTTTATTCCACTGATCACTGATCTTTCCTTTTGTCTAGTGTGTGACCAGCTTCCTGTGCAATATCTTGAGCACCTTGGGACATTTCTTGTACACCAAGTACGGTATGCCGTTTGACTCTAGGGCAGACTTGCTTCGGGCCTTACTGACTATCTTTCCAACCTCGCGCAGAGTAGGTGGCTCTTCGTTGAACTCTCTGCCCGGCTGGGAAGGCCATATCAGTCCATTAATAATGTGTCCAATTTCTCTTTCCTATGTGAATCTGAATATGTCGTTCGCAAGTGCTCTTCTAATTCGTCTTGACTGGCGCTGAGCACGCCGGATCATGGATTTTCGAAGAGACTACTTGCGTATTGGAAGGGATTACTGAGGAATTTTTTGCGGTTCAGGTATGCCTTTCGCTTCCTCATTCTTTCCCGCTCTACTTTCCTCAGTGCATTGTGTCTCCGCTTCAGGTAACTCCAGATTTCTTGAAGGCCTCTCTTCTCGAATTCCGACGCACTTTTTAGTTGTTTTTGTAGATGTTTCTTCTGCCTCCTGATCTCTCCTAATTCTTGCTGTATGCAGTTTGGTTTGGGGGGTAGCTTTGGGCTGTTGTTCTTAAAGCCAGTGGAAGTATATGTTGTCCGTAATGACTACTATTTGGCTTTGTAGTTCCACTTTCTTTAAGATTGCGCGGTTAAGCTGGGATAAGCTGGGATAAGCTGGGCTAGTTTGTCATCTAGTTCTTCCCAATCTTTGGACCCTGTTGAGAAGAACAGTATCCTTTGTCGCTTCTCGTCTGAAGGGAAGGCAAGCGGGGTTGTTCGTTGGATGGCTCAATGTTGAAGCTACTGGCACTGTGGTTTGCCACCTAGCCAGTTTCTTCTGACGGCTTATCTGACAAGTCAATGCGCTTTACTGAGTATCCGCAATAGCGCATCGCTTCTTGGTCTGGTGGATCTTCATTCCCCTTTCATTCAGTGGTGAAATACCTGCCACAAGTACATGGGTCTCCCACGGGATTAGGAAATCTCGTGCCAGATTTCAACGTTATGTCAAATACCTTTCTCAGATAGAACAAGGTCGCCACCACATGCGGCCGCTGCATAAAGCTTTGCAAATATCTCCAGGCAAACGAGGTGGTCTGTGATGGAGCTCATGGCTCAGAAATTGCACTGGATGTAGGAAAGACATTGATCATTCAATAAGATCCAATTCAAAATTTGGTGACCAGTCGATTCGTCAGCTTACACAAGCGGCCACTATGTATGGGCAAATGGGTAAAAGTAGGAAAGGTCGGTGTGGTCTTTCCTAGCTTTTGGAGTAGACATTATGATGGACTGAGCTGCCGAAATGAAGAAAACGTGCCTGTGGATCACAGCTGGTTGAACAGAGTCAGAAGACAAGTCAGAGACTCTGGCAGGAGATATTTCAGGACCTGGTTGGGAATCTTATTCGGGCATGGAGCGATGTCGCCAGCACTCCATAGGCCAGACTGCAGCTCATCCATAAAAGTTATCTTTGTAAGGACGTGATACCAATTATTTTATTTTTCGACAGTGGCCTTGAATTCCCGAGACATGGAAATACTATTGGTTAGATAAGTTGACGAAAATGCAGTGCTGCGCTCATTGATGAGATCCTCTTCCTTCTCGGCGAGTGAACCATCACTCCTCCCAATATGCTCGAATCCAAGGGATTGGGCGATATCTTTCATCGTTTTGGATTGACTGTCCCATTTTCCCGGAGGAGCCTGGCTGTTAATGTTGAGATGTAGTTTTCGCCAAGACGTTCTTTTGCACTCTGGATAAAATAGTCGGGCTTCAGCCATGTCGATTTTGAACCGATTTTGAGGCACAGAAGACTGCTTTTGTGTGCCCCTATGACCCGTTGTCAGTCTTCAGCGAACCAGATCTTGTCTTAGCTTGTTTTGGAGATAACATCTCGGCAATTTCCAAGAGGTTATCTTGGAGCACTTCTGCTGTGGACTTCGAAATGAACTGGGTGGAGCAGAGCGCTGCAAACTATGCTCTGTCAGCCCGGTCGAAGTTCCAGCGCCTCAGGAAAGCGATTTTGGTATTAGGCAGACCAGCAAGGGTCCACAATTCCTACAAGCTACCCATGATGAGCTATATGAGCAGTTGGTGGATACAGAACGGTTTCAATGTTGTAGAGCGACCCAATGGCCGGATGCATGTATGCTGAGACTGATTTCGCTGAGAGATAGAGGTCCGAGCCGGGCATCAGCTTGTCTATCCTTCTGTGTATTCGGGTTGGTGTAGGAGCTGCCCTGCAGGGGATTATGGGCATCGAACTCCCTGAGTAAAATGGATGGGTCGGGAATCTGCTGCAGAAGGAGAGTCAGATCAGCAGCGGTGAAGGTCTCAGATGGAGGCAGATAAATGGAGCAGTCGGTGACAGGTTTGTGAGCAGCCAGTATGATAGCCACAGCCTGTAGTGAAGTGTTTTGCAGGATGGTTAGGTGCTTGTTTTGTGTTAGGATTTAACGGCGCCTCAGAATTATTACGGTTGTATTACGCCTAGATGATTTGGTGCAGAACCATACCAGAAACAAAGATAGAGAGAGCCCTGCGCGGTGCTGCGGCATAGTCTTATCTCCACTGGCTGCTATGCCGACAATTTTGTTTCTTGCAGGCAGACAAGTGATTGTTCCAGCCATATGATTGTTCCAGCCATAGTTATTTGGTTAAGATCTTTCTTGGGAGCCGGTGTCCTTCTCACTATATTTGTTGTTTTTGTGAACAACCTTTCTTTGGTACCCCAGCGACAACAAAGACAATACATGTAATTCTGTCGCTCTTGAACGAATCAATCGTGCACCGTCGTCAAGGTTGAATTTCTCATACATGTATATTGCCCAAATTGATTAGTCATGGTAAATCATCACAGATTCTCCCAGCAAATGGCAACGATTTCTATCACTAACAGCTGCGAACGGCCAAACAGAATGTTTGCTTTGCATAATCGGCTGTCGATGAACGAGAAACCAATATATGAATCTCTTTCAAATGCAGCAGCATTGACATGCCAAGGAGGACAGCCGATTTGGTGAAGAGAACAGGAGAGATGCATGTTGGCCAGGTATGCAGCTAACATGCAGAAGAAAGGCTCGGAAGACGATCCATACATAGTTATCCCTATCAGTGCAGCTTGAATGACTTAATTTGCAGGTGATGGTGTTCAAAACGTCGTTGGAACTTGAGAGGGATCAGTTCATTTCGGATAAAGTTATTGCAGCGTAGTTCTAAACGTTTCTGTCGGACTATCATGATAAAATGGTTTATGTCTTATTATTATTATTTATTATGATTATTATTAGTTCAATTTTTCAAAGACCATGTTTCCAACGTAGAGTAAGTCAGTTTAAAGTCACAAATAATTATTGCCGAGAAACATATTATCTCGTCGTGCCTTTCGCTAAGTGACCTATTCCCCCTTCCTTCCCCTCCTCCGAGTCCTTCGCTGCTTCCCCCTCCTCCCCCCCCCCCCCTCGAAAAAAAGCTAAATGTTTAGAAGAAAAGTTTCAGACTAAATTAACTCTAACAATTCCAAAGACGGCCATATCTATACAGCTGGATCGTAACTTGTATACATCTCAGATCTCTTTATCATTGTCAGTGATGACTTATTCCTTTTGTCCTCTGTTTTTTTAGTTTTTGTTCAAGTTTTCATATAAGTTGCTGTTGGATGACAAATAAGACAAAGATCGCTTTGGAGACACCGGTAATGTTTGCCACGGTCCCTTCACACCGTGGAAGTCGGACTTACCCCGGATGGATCAGTTGGCCGCACATTGAATCCAGATTTATAAATTGTTAAATACTCTTGCACTCTCCTTTGAACACTCACCCGCATTTTTTATTATTAGTTTTGTTTTATTCTGTCTTCTCACTTTACGGTCTTCTTCGACCAATTGTTTACCTTTTTCTCCTTTTCCCGCTTGGTGTATTTGTCTGTGTTTGTACATCTGTTACGATTTTTAAAAAAAAAATGTTTTTTGACATATTCTAAGCAAAGCAAGCTAGAAGAATGTGGAGCTGATTTAGATTGAGATGAAATTATAATTTGATATAAACCTTAAATTTTTCGCAACGAAACAAGGCGAGGTCGAGACTGAAGTTACTGATTCAAAGAAAAAAGCACATCGACAGATCTGCAACAGAAACACACTATATTAGAAAAACATCTTACAACTACAACACCCACATAACAACAAGCAATGTTGTGACAATTAATTTTTCATCTGCTTTCCACCAAGCCAATAACTCTGTCTTTCTCTCTCTCTCTCTCTCTCTTCTCTTTCAATTTCTCGCCGTGGCCATCTCTACCTCTATCTCTCTCTAACGATCTCTCACTTCATTTTTCTCTCGTCCTCTCTCTCTCTCTCTCTCTCTCTCTCTCTCTCTCTCTCTCTCGTCAATCATAATTTCGTCATGCTTTTTTCCCGTTCATCATAAGCACCACAAAAAGTATTCATGCTATTCTTTACTTAATTCCGCCCATCCATTTTCAAAATTCTTTCTCTTTCAACCGCTGTCTTCTCCAGTACTCTTTCAGTAATTTCTAACGCATCCTGTGGCTTCGGGACTCCTCTGTTTTCGTGCTCTTTCTCTTCATTTATACATTCTTTTCATTCTTAAAAAGCCATCTTTTCCTCTTTCGTTGTTGTAAGAATTAAAATGTTTCATCGCCAAACTTTTGCACGAAGAAAAACTTAGTGTATGTGTGAGGGGGAGGGGGAATCAGAAAAACTATGGTGGTCCTTAAAGATGACAGCCCACAAGGCGTAGATGCTTGTATTTCTCTTGCACGATCTTTTCCTCATGGTCTAGCGTGGAACTGGGTTTGTCATTTTTACGCACTGCCTGATCATAGGCCAGCTTAATCGATCCATTGAGACGATATTGAATGATACAAACATCCACAACGTCTTTTCACGATTCGATACTTCTCTGCTGAGCAACGTGCTCATAAATTCCGAAGAAGGCATAATCGGGGCAGTGTTTTTTTGTACGGGGTTACAGATACACATTTTCTCTCACTCACGTCAACGCAATCTGCTAGACAGTTGATGCTAACTGATGTAATAGATGTCTCTACAGCAGGATGCACGTAGTCCCACTCCATCACTGAGTGTCCCTTCTCAAAAAACTTCTGTTCTACTTTTGCACTATTTTTCTTGTGAAAAGCGGAGAAAACTTCTATCCAGTTAAACTCGTTTTTTTTTCTTTAGGTACAACTGTTGCTGTATAAGATATACTTTTCATAACCTGGATGGCGCTCCAGGTAGTGGGACATGCTTTTAGACCTGGCGTAAGCAGAGACCTGAAGTCATCGTAACAAGAGTATTTCCCTTGTCCGCAAACAACTTGTCCTGGTAGAGGTTTGGTCATCATCTGCCCTGGCTTTGAGCCCTCCAAGTATGTTCATCCATTTCTCACACCCCTAGGACAGCATGTGTTGCACTGGTCTTCTTGGGGTTTTAAATATGGCCAATTTTTTTTAAAAATGGTCTAAAAACGTTTGGGCCTCATCGAGTATTGGCCCGTGGCTTTGCAGCGATCCAGACAAAGCCTGTAGACACCGGCTGAAATAATCCTGACAAAAGCCGAAGGATCAGGAACCTAACAATGCAAAGTTCTTTGCTTTCTTTAGCTCAGTTCTGATATTCAGTACACTATCTTTCCACATTTGAGGTTCTTTGGATCCAATTGCATACTGTCCATCTACTTCTGTCAGGAATGTAAACAACCAGCACAGTGCCGCACTTGTTTCCTGCTGTTCTCAGTTTCAGATGGCATCGCTACGATGTTACACTTTCTGTCGATTTTTTCAAAACTGGGAAGGCAAGTCAAGACCATGAATTTGACAAAAGCCTGTTTAGCTTCCATGAAAATTTCCCGAAAGATACGAAGACTCCTGATGATCATCATTAGTGAATTCATAACAAAAATTTTTACAATACATGCATCAAATGTCTCCTGTAAGTGTCTTTATGGGATTTTTTTCAATTCATACCATTTTGGTTTATCTTGTATTTTCTTCCTGTATACTCTTTATCTTTTTCCACGACGAAACATACTCTGACCTGGATTGAAGCTGCGTTTTCTTCCCCTTGAAATGACATTAGTTTGCCGAATTAGAAGATTCTTCACCGCTGTGTCCATCATAGGTATCAAATATAACACTTACTGAACTGATATCTTAGTTCTGCAACGTTAATTCAATGCCAGGTTATCCGTTCTTGTGCACAGTTAAGGTTGTTCTTTCTTGTGCCGATTGTGAGTACAATCATGCGTGATTGTATTCTCTCTGTGAATCACATCATATTATAACGTTACCGTGTACTCAACGGACATGATGCTTCTTTTAAGCATTCTGAATTGAGTGACTGGTCAGATATTTTCCAACACTGTTTAAAAAAAGACTGCTGTACAAACATCTAATGCCCTCATCACTGACTCTTCTTTGTGTCATAGAATCATAGATGGTGCTCTCAGAACTCTGGTTTGACAATGGCTGATCATTTGATATAGAGTCATCCCTGGGGCGGGGGGGGGGGGCTTGGGGAGCTAACAAACCCCTTACTCCTGCCTGTAGGCGATGAAAATCCGCCCGCGGATAGGGTGTCGCGACTGAAATGCCATTCTCGGTGTTCTGTCTGTTCTTTCTGTCTCACTTTTGTCTTCTGCTCACTCTTTCTCTCCTCTTTTCTTCTTTTATGATCGCAATCAGTACTTCGTCCAGTGAAAATGTAGGCGCGTTGTTTCTCCTATGGCAATGCAGAGCTCTTTTCATTGTTCATCGCTTCCGTAAGGGAGGAAAATGGATCTGGCAGTTGAGACGGCTCAGTCTTCGGCCTTTTCCCTCCGTCAACTCAGTGCTCTGACTCGGCATGTGGGTGAATAAGATCCAAGTAATCCAATCGTTCGAGTTGTGTCCTAATTAATAGGAGTGGAACCTACGGCCAGTTCTGGCGAAACTTGCCTGCGTGTCCCGTCTGGAGTAGCTCTAGCAGAATCAGCGCTGAATATTTTTATTCGAGCATCATGTGTCCCCTTGTTGGGGCCGGTGCGAGTGGAGTGCTCTGATCATGAAACCAACAGAGACAAATTACATGACAAATAAAAATATTACTTCACCCATCCCAATCTTGACCCAGAACAAAAGTCCACACACAGAAAGGGCTCACAATCTTCCCCATCCTTTTCAGATACCAAATATAATTTTCAGCGTTTTTTTGTTGTTGTTGTTTTTTCTTTTGAGCTGGCGGCACTGATAAGCTTCGTTGTATGTCAAATACATGTACATAAGTAGTAGATATGTGCAATCATGGGAGGAGACCAACGCATGTCCAATTCACCGACAGGCGACTTGCTTGTTGAATGCAGGGAATGGCGTCATTCAGGGGCACTTCTGAGGTCAAGACCTTCCTGGACGTGCCGATGAGTATTCGCCCCACGAGAATGTGGACAATTCCAGGGACATTATCAGTAGTCGCGATTTGGAGGGTTGTGGTGAGAAAGACCTTGTCGAGGGCATCTCTGGATTTACTGACGTAGGACACATCAGCATCCACACCCACCAACAGTATTGTCTTGGTATTTGATACACAGAAGCCACCGATGAGCATCAAGGCCAAATACCTTCATCTGCACTGTAGGCGAACCCTTACGTCTTTAATGCGATGCTTTGAATGATAGAGCTATGCTACACACAGATACACTGTAGGTGTACCGCCATCTGCGCCCGCTGCCGAAATGGCGAACACGCCAACAAGGGCTGCACTGCAGATCCCAAATGTCCCAAATGCCAAGGTGAGAATACCGGCGGTTGACAAGACCTACCCGAAATGGCAAGAAAGGCCACCCGGCGCTAAAATAAATCTTTGGCAGAACGTTGGCCAATGCAAGTGACCAAAGTCTGCCCCAAGTTACCTTCAGTGGAGGCAAAATCCACGACCTATGGTCAGGTCATTCAAAAATGCACTAAAAGTGTCGGCGGAACCATTCTAGACCTAAGAAAGATTCCAACAGGATCTTTTGTGCAGGAGGGCTCCCAATAAGAAATGAAAAGGTTTCCCGGAGATCCTCGTCACAGCCGTCGAGGTTAAAATCTCCAACAGATTTGCCGCCCTGACAAATTTTACTTTTAATCCGGAAAGTAATGTCTTCTTACCCTGTTCAACCAGTTGTGGTCGACTGGCACGTTTCCTGTATCTTGGCAGCAGATCATTTATAGTGTCTGTTTCCAAGTCGGAAAAGATCACACCGATCCTTTCAACTTCCGTCCCATCAGCCTTACCAGCTGACAGAGTGATCAAGCGTCTGACCTGGGTCTTGAAAAAGGATCAGCGCTTTTCCGGCCTCCAGTGTGGCCTCGAAAATATCGTGCCTGAAACGTTTATGTAGCGACACGTGGTGTTATCTTCTTTAACCTAGAGAAGGCCTTCAACAACACATCAAAATTTAGTATATTGAGGGGTTTGCATCGGCTGGCATTCCGAGGCGGTCTGCTCATCTTAACTCGGAACTTTCTAAATGGACAGAACTTTAGTTTCCGGTACAACTCCACTATCTGTGATTCTTTTGAACAGGAAAAGGGCATTCTGCAGTGGAGTATCCTCTCGCCCGGTCGCTTTAACATCATAATCAAATCCATCGAGAATCAGATGGCTGGGGGAAATTCACGTTGGACTGACTTTCTCATCTGCTACAGGGCTCAGAGAATGCCCCCTACTGAGAGACAATCTCAGACAAACGAGAACACTGGGCAGATATCAACGGCTTCATGTTTTTTACGAAAAAGAAAATGTAGCCGATTATTTTTGTTCAAAACGACAGACAGCACTCTTTGTTCAAAATGACAGCACTGCGAGGATCCGGACATGTGAGAGAAAGCAGAGGCTTCCTGTCAAGGATGCCGCCAAATTTCTGCGTGTAATATTTAATACAAACAACTGACCTTTATTCCTCACATGAACGTCTCAGGGCAATGAGCTATTTCAAGAAAAGTCACATGACAGAGGATTAATTTTTCGCTCACACGTTAATTTGTTTCCCTTTTCTGCGCATGACAGGCAAATCTTGACGAATGATAAACATTCAGACGTGTCACACCATATAAAAAAAAGCCACATGTAAGCGATGTCTCCTCGGTCATGTGACAGATCTCGAAATATCTCATTTCTTCCAAAGTTCTTACTGTTCTGAAGGCGATATCATGTGCAGAATGGAGAGCCGCCGATACAGACTTCTTGCTGCATCTGTACTGATCCCTCGCCCGCATCAAACTCGACTAGGGTAGCATTTTTTACCGCTCAGCCAAGCAATGGTACTTGAAACCAATCGACACCATCTACCACCAGAACCTCAGGCTATCCCGGAAGGAGGAGGAAGGGGGTGGGGGAGGAGGGTGGCTTATCACACAGCTCCAGTGGAGAGTGTACCTTGTGCCAATAAACCTACTTTACGAGACATACGTGATAAATTGTCCGTTCAACAATTTGGTCATACCGAGAAAACCCAGAATACGAACAGGTCTTTGAACCCCGTGTGGCGGACATGTTCGAGACATCACTCGGCGTCTCTTCCACTTTTGCCGTCCGATTCCAGTCTTTCCTGGCAGGCTGAGATTG
>JBCEWB010054626.1:0-13992 GCA_039654565.1 Peronia peronii | reverse complement strand
ATAGATAGATAGATAGATAGATAGATAGATAGATAGATAGATAGATAGATAGATAGATAGATAGATAAACGGAAAAAACGATTGTTTGAAGATGGACCGAGTAGTTGTTGATTGATTGATTGATTAATTGATTGATTGAGTGATTGATTGGTTGATTGATTGATTGATTGATTGGTTTCTTGATTGACTGATATGTTGGTTAGATGGTCGGTTGATTGATTGATGTATGGCATCATATGATATGATAGATGTAAGCTGTAACTGAAAATGATGACTAATTTAAGGCTTTTCTATTCTTTTTTATATTCTGCAATGTTCGTAATGCTGGGGATATATTGGAATTATCAAAACCCCTATGAACTGGTATACTGAGCTTTAATATATACCCCCTCTCCTTCCCCCCCCCCAAAACAAACAAACAAACAAACAAACAAACTAAAAAGTCGTAGAGAAAATCTGAAAATACTCAAGAATGAAAACCGAGAAGATAATTCTCTTAAAGACATACCAAGTTAGTGACGTTTATCCTAATCTGTGAGGACCTTTATCTGTTTATTAAGTGTATTGTTAGTCTTAACTGCAATAGACCTTTTCGGAAAATGGTAATTGTGTGATTAGAATCTGAGTGGTCATTCTGAAATTGGAACCAACGAAGGGACGCTAAGGTGAACATTGTTTACGTCTTCAGGCGTCGCAACTACTCATGGAATTGAGTGGCAGTTCACTTTCAAAACTGTCAAAACCACTTTAAAAAAGCCTAAGACTGGTAACTTGTATTTCAGGTAGTGGTGAAAGGTTAACTATTTCAGGAAAACAAAAAGTTCCATTGTGGAGGAATCTGTTGGTACTTAATCTGTTTTTAACGTGCCGGACTGTTTTAGTGCATGTGTAAGTGTTAACAGATTCTGGTATCCCTCCGCCAGACTCCGATGTGCAGCTGAAAGTATTCCCGGATGAGATCACGCCTGGTTTGACGCGATCTCTAACAGTGACGTGTTCGATCCACGCTCGGCTCAGCTCCAACTTCAGCGCCGTCACATCTGTCGCCATCTTCAAGCTCAGTGACGGCCCATCCAATCAGAGCTTCCAGTTGCTGGCGTCCCTGGTTACCACAGCAAGTGGCGATCTTGTGAACCAATCAGCTCAGGGGCATGCGGTTGTGACAGGTCACGTGGATATCAACGACCAATCAGTGCTCAATATATTGTTTGCGTACCCATCTGTTGGAGAAAGTGGGACGTATAAATGCGAAGTGGGCGGAGTCGATGATAGGGGACATCTAGTCGTAGTTTCTCGAACTATTTCAGTCTCGCATAAAATCCTTCAGCCTGAGTTGCTAATTCAGAGAGCCAATGAAATGTCTCAAAAACTCGATGCAGTCCTGACGGAATTCATTGCTTATGAAGAAAGTTTGACAATTAAACTAAATGCTACTCGAAATGCTATGTTTTTCCCACCAGTTAATTATTCAAATTCGTCATATTTTTTGTCCAGATACAATTTCTTCAATGTAGATGAAGCCGAGGCTGTGTGTCTTGTTTACGGTGGTTATTTGTCTGAAATAAGAGATGAAGCCGAATACAATTTCCTGAAACAGTTTTTGACCAGTCAGAGCGAAGTGGACGCGGTTTTATTGGGTGGAACAGACGAAGAGCAAGAAGGTCATTGGTTATGGCGCCACAGCCAGCTGCCAATCAATTTCAGTGGGTGGGGCCAGCGTGCGCCGAGTCACAGTGCTAAGGACTGCCTGGGACTGTCCACGAACCACCACTGGTACACTCACAGCACGTATTGTTATGAAAATAAACGACATCATCGACACATCTGTGTGCTGCCTGACAAGTAGACCAATTTCATTTCTGTATACAATAAACAGAGAATATTTGACGAGACATGTGTTACTATTTGTCTCCTATCTTTTTTTTCTTTTCCTATAGATATCATAAGGAATGAAAGGATTTTGCCACCCAAATTTTCCACAACACTACAGATGCTCTTATGAATCCACTCATCCATCAGTGTGTGTGAGGCGGGGTTGGGAAGGAGGGGGAGCGGAAGGCGGACAGGGGTGACATTCTAAACCATACAAAATAGGCGAGTTTGACTATGAAAGATTAATTTAGTGTTTTCTAATAAGGTAAAATTAATTTTAAAAAGTTATTTTTTTAAAAATTTAAAAAGCTATATGATTGATATGACATGACGACCATCTTGCACGCCACCTGGAACTGTGAAAAGAAAAACGGAACAAAACAAAACAAAAAAAACAAATACCCCCCCCCCCCCCGGATGTTTTTGAAGCCTAAAGACTCAGACAGTTTTCAACGAATCCATCTGAAAACTGCTAGCATAATTTCAACGTGTAATAAACATGTATAACATGTTCGCATATGTTATTATTAACATTATTTTTTAATGAATAACATTTTAATATATAATGACTAAAATAATTTTTAAAGCCCTTAGTGGTTGTATTGCACAGGGATGAGTCCTAGATAAATGCTCTCTATTATTATTATTATTAATATCTAGAGATAGCACGTCACTCTCGTCCAAAATATACTTTTTTTTCTTTTTTTTTTGGTGTGTGTGTTCTCTCCAAAAATGACATGTCCTCAAAAACAAACAAACACACACACACACATAAAAGGAAAGGGAAAAGACATCCTCACAAGTGACCACTAATGTCTTTGCACTTCACCATCAGATGTAACAATCGGAGTTTCGTTAAGACCCAACACGGACTGAGAAGAAGAAAAGAGAGTTCGAAAAAAAGGTTCCTTTGAAATGAAAATCCGTATTTAGCAAAAGTCACCGATTTTTGTCCCCCTCCCCTCCTCCCCTCCCCTAATCCCTATCCCTTTCCCGTCCACCAGAACAAAGAAAGAAACAAACAAACAAACAGACAAACAAACAAACAAACAAATACCGACAAGAACAGGAACAACAAGTAAAACAAAGAAAGAAACTGCCTTACAAACAAAGAACTAAACAAACTAACAAGAAAATAAACAAAACAAGCCAAAGCCCAAACGTCTGAAAAAGTGGGAAAATGTTGTCAAACAAGTCCTTCTGATTTAACTGTGATTTGACTTGCTCTGTACCCATGGCACTGCAAGTGTTAAAGAAAACACGAAATAGACGCATGAATATTTATGCTGTCATACATATTTTGAAGAGAAATTCTGTGTGGTCTTGAGAGTCTGTTCCACCTCAAAGACTCAGCCAATGTCCACCCCAGCACTGAGGCTTCAGCCATGGATGGAGGAGAAAGTTATAGACACATTTGAATGCTCTACACAAAGTTTACCTATACATAGTGACCTGCCACTACCTGGAGAGACCATCGAAAGCTGGGACTGGACGTTAGTGAGCGGATCAGCCCCTCAGTGTCCAGGGCTCAAAGTCATACTTTAAAACGGACACACCCTGACTATCTGTAGAGATTTTCATATTCAGAAAATGCAGAATGATTAAGATAAAATATCAACCCAAAATCAATTTTAAGCCATTTCAGGAATTCTCCTATCCAACCCCTCCCCCGAAAATAAATCAGTGTTATAAGTAAGTAAAGGGACATGAACATCAGCCGTATTTTCTACAACATAACAACAACAAGAAACCACATCTCTCTATTCTGCATAAACAACAACAACAACGATACAGTAAGTGAAGTTCAATAATATCGTTTGAGAAAATGGACAGCTGATACGAAGTTATTGCGTCACAGTGCAGTGTGGTGTACTGAGCACCGAGTCAGACCATTGTTTCTCTACAGGCGCGCAAACAGATGCGCATGATGTACACAAAAGGTTGGGGAATGACGAATGTTGCATTGTCCTTCATCGTATCCATCCAGATTTTGGGGACAAAGAGGACTTAGAATATAAACAGTGCAAATAACACACACACACACACACACACACACAAAGAAAACACGAAACTGGATAATGATGACTGTGGGAAAATTGTGAAAACAGGCAGAATTCACTTATCATAAGTACAAAAGTCCAATCTTAAAGTAAATATGCAACAATGGAACAAAACACAAAAATCTGAAAACGTTGGTTTGGGTCTAAGTAACTCCCTGAACGGGGAAAAAATGGCCTTAGGACAACTTAAATCTTATTTCAGATTGTTTTACAAGTGGCTCGACACTGAAAAAAAAGCCCAAAAACTTTTAACCCCAAATGACAACAGCAACTGATTATGTTGTCTGTTATTTGGAACGGTTAGGTTGAGATAGGTGTTGGTTCAATGGTGCTGCCACACGATGACGTCCAGAGTGTATAAAGATGTACGATACAGATGGTATGTGTGTATGTATTGTCGGCAATAGCAAATGGTAACGTCCAGTCTAGCACTTAGCTCGTCTGTGTATCCTCATGTCAGATCTCAAACCAAAATCTGATGCACGCAGGCGGTCGCATACTGGACACTGGATGAAAGACTGTACAGAACTGATTCTGGCCTTCATAGCTATACGTTTTTCCACTTGACTGTTCTGTCCCTGGTGTTAATGACCGTTCGTATCAAGATGCACAGCACTAATTAGCAAAGAAGAGACGGGATTCACAACACCAAAACCAGAGAAATGATAGGAACAAAGAACATCCACCAACATATTCAACATCAAAGGATCAAATGGTTTGGGCACCTCTCACGTCTCCCAACCCACCACCCAGCGCAGCGTGCGTACAACACAAAGTTGAGTGGCCACAAAGCCAGAGGACGCCCCCGGAAGACCTGGATTGACGGAGTTAAAGAGACTCTATCTTTTTACAACCTTCCCCCGGTCCAGGCATTCCGACGTGCAGCAGACAGACGTCTCATTCTTCCCGCGGCAGAAAGGAAAGAAAGAAAAAGGCAATCAGTGACTGTCAAACCACACATGCGTAAGAAAGCAACAAGCCGCATGTTCATAATTTCTCAGTCAAGCCAGGCTACAACATCTAGATTCTTCCAGAGATGTCCACCAGTTGTCAAAATGTTAGGACGACTTACAATCTGGCTATAGTCAAGGGCTATGGAACAAAAAATCACAAGCAAGGTTATGATAAACAAAATACTTTGGTCAAGTAGGCTTCTTGGTATTTCTAGGGTTAAATCCCAATCAAATTTCCTCTATGCTGTCCATGAAACAATCATACATATACAATCCCACACATTACATCCCCTACACACAATCCCACATATACTCTACACACTCACGCATGAGTTCGGTCTATGTCAACTTACTTTGATAAATTGCCTTCTCCCCGAAAACGTCTCGGTCTGTAGCAAACTGCTTGAGCAAACCAACATCTCCAGAGTAGGTGGTAAACGTCCATGCAGACAGGCAGGCAGGCAAGCAGGCAGGCAGACAGACAGACAGACAGACAGGCAGACAGACAGGCAGACAGGTTGGCAGGCTTACAGTTGACAAGACCAGTGCGAGGATAACGGATCCAACCATAATGTGTACAGTGAAAAAACAGTCTGGTTTGATGCTGGACCTGGGATTTGGCAGTTCTTTCTCGTGCCGTCTTCAGGTGGTCGTGCAGGAATATCCAAAGGCAGAGACAGCCTTGGGGACGGTGACTGTCCACACTTTGCTGTCCCTAACGGTCACTCTCGGCCATTCTCATCATACCGAGCCGGAATCAGGCGAGGGATAATCAATTTGGATAAATATTTCCCCTTATAGGATCAACATATACATATTTATAAGTCCTAAAAGTTAAAAAGGGCTCAGGTTCGTTGTATCCTTTCTTTGGAGCCGACCTTCAATAGGTTGCTAGACGGCCATGCATAGTCAGATGGAAGTGGGTGGGTTTATTTAGTCTGGTTTACAACACCGAATACGAATAACGTACATGTCATGTACACTTAGATAATATAACACCCCCCTCTCCACCCCCACCCCATCTCAACCAACCAATAATATCTAAGCTATTGCTAGACTCCATAAACATTTACTTCTTTAAGGACAGGAAATTGTTACAAAGAATTATTTAAGCACTTCGTTGAATTGCTTCAAGTTCGACTGCATATGCAATATATCGGCTATCCGTGTTCTATTTCAAACACTGTATTTGGTTATCACCCCTCTGTTTCCTATGGTATGTGGAGAGCTAGCCAAACACAGCGCATACATTGCAAATCTAAGGAAATAAAATGACCCAATAGGCGGCCCTTTAATATCGTTCAAAGTTATTCTGGGCTTGGCAGAGAAATACGTGAAGTCTGGTGATGCGTGTTTTGTCGGAGGATGTTCGCACTAACCACCCGATATCTCACCTTTCAGCAAGTCCTTACCAAACCTCCCCCTCCCCTCCCTCGCCCCCCCCCCCCCACACACACTTTCCAAACAAACCCATATACACACACGCACGAGTTAGGACTAGATCTCTGTCGAACAGGATTAACCCTTCCCCCCTCTTGCCTCTTAACTCTACAAGTGACAGTAGAACTTTCGCGTGCTCCAGTGTTCTAGGATGACATTTATTCATCTCATGAAATGTCAATTTCAAGGCCAATGTTTTTTTGCTGTTCCAAACAGAAAAGATAATCAGCAAATTTTGAAAGATCCTGCCGTGCCAGGGTGAAAACCCGATAACTTAGCATCCCTCCCCCCCCCAACCCCCCCCCCCCACCCCCGAGCCGACCCCGATACACAAAGAGCCAGGTGTGAGTGAGACCTGGACCAGGACTATATCAAGGGCGAGTCGACAGTCAGTCTGACCAGACCAGGAAAGCCGAGAGCTGGAGACAAGAGGAGACAACTGACAGCATGCAGGTGAAACAGGGGCTTGGGGTTCTTGCCCTTGTTCTGGCACTGACTTGGGTCGTGGACGGACATCGAGTAAGTCGCCGCTGTTGCAGCTGTCTGTGGGTGTTGTTGTTGTTATGTTTGTTGGTACTACCGATGATATGTTGTATTACGTATGTATGTTGTCTTTCAATCCTCAGACAGTCAGATTTTTTATATCAGTTTTATGTGCGTGGCCAGTTTGAGGAGAAAAAAAATTCTGGAAAGAAAATTTCGAATTTAGGAATTTTGGTCCATCCAGCAGCATGTCCGCTGTTTCTTCATTCCATTTGTAATTGCCAAGGTTCTTTAACGTGCGTAATGTACATACAGGACCTCTCAAATATATTCACCCTGATCCGAGAAGGCTAGACGTAGGTATTTTCTAAACATGAAACCAGGGGACCGTTGAACCATTGACAAAAAGGAAGCAGCTCTAGATCTTTTTCATCTTCCAGTAGATTCCAAACCGCGACGTTCCGCCGAGCAACAGACATCGAACTTCCTCATCCTTGGTATCTCCAGCTGATGGTTATGTTGTTGATGTTGTTTGTATTGAGGTAATTGTTGTTGTTGATGAAGTGGATGGTTTTGATGTCGTTGTTGTTGCTGTTCCCCATGGTTGTTTTTGCTGGTAATCCAAATTCTACGTGAATTGAACATGTTTGTTTGTTTGTGTTGGGGTTTAACGGCCCATCAGCACGATCACGGCTATATTGTGTCAAACACGGTAAGATACGTTTACATGTCAAGAAGAAGAGAGGAAAGAAAGCGGGACAGAAGACAGGAGCAAGGAGAGAGAGAGAGGGGGGGAGAGAGAGAGAGAAAGAGAGAGAGAAGAGATGTCACTCCTGGAACGTCGAGGATGGCATTCTATGAGGGAAATCCCACCATCTTTCACCACCTGCAGATGGGAACAAAGAACCTACTGATATACCCCGGGCCCCCTCGGGGGATCGTGGACATGCAGTTTGGATGTAAAACATCCGAATGCCGAAAATTGGTGAGCTGAACTAGGGATAGTATGGTGATAGATTCCTGGGAAAAACTCCAAGAACAAGGTGAAAAAAAGTGAAATTGACAGGTCTGCCGAATGACATGCGAAGCAGAAAGCACAAATCTTTCACCGGGACAAAATGGCGCCATCCGAAAAGAAAAGACAGAGATCAAAGGAAGCCTCGCAGGGAATGAAAAGCTCAAGAGATGGACAGAAAATTTAAAAGCAGAAGCTAAAGAAAATCGGCTGTTTTTTTTACTCAAATAAGCAAACTGTTTGGTCATGTTATTTATTCTTGAAATATCGCATTGGTGGGAAGATTCTAATTATTCACTATAGAAATTTTTATCTTTGATTTTATCTGGTTCTGATATATGTTTAGATGAATTATCGATACTGACAAAAAGAAAAGAAACATCAACTGAAATTATGGAAAGTAATTAAATAAATAAATAAGTAAGTAACTAATTAATAAACGAATGAATGAATACATATAAGCCAATAAATCAGGTTGAATTTTTCTTTAAATAGGTCAATTCCATCCACCTACTTTATAATCAACTGAAATTTAAGAAAAAAGTGAGCGTTTGTGAATAAAGAGTGGGGTGGGGGTGAGGGGGGGGGGGGAGGGTGGGTGTCCTGGGAGTCATTTCGGAAAACCTGTTTTGAGAGATGATTTCAATCATTATTATCACTTTTGATATGCTCAAATTAGAGGAAAACAATAATTTAAAAAATCACTCATGGTTATCATAGCAACGGCCGCCATCTTGATTTCGCCACCTCACATTGCGTAAGTTTCCTACTAATAAAATTATTCATTTTTTCAACCGATTTGCCTGAAATTTTGCGTATACATTTTGGAGTTCACTGTCTAAATCTTTGATGAAGTGCATAGTTTATTTTCCACAATTTTCTAAATTTGGAATGTAAAAAGGTCACAGATTTTTCGAAAACTTGACACCAAACTTTCGAATTTCTGAACAACCTAAAATGATATCGGAAATTCCTGTTAACAATATTTTTATTTATTGTTTGATCTGTGCTCATGCCAAATTTCATAACAATTGATGCAGAAACAAACAAACAAACAAACAAACAAACAAAAAGTAAACCACAATAGTCTTTATGCTGAAAACATCATTTTGAGACAAGTGTACCTGAAGTTTTTCAACGAGAAAAAATACTGCAAAGAAGTTTTTATATCGCGCTTCCAAATCAAATCAATATTGTTTTATATTCTAAAGTTCTCTCTATGACTTCTATGTCTCAAGTTTGCCATTTACTGGGCGTGTGCTCACGTTATAAATCTATTTTCTCTTCCTTACCCCTATCACTAACGGGGGCCAGCCGTGGGGTAGTGTCAGGGGCCTTGGAGACCTATAGGGCGCCATGTCTTCGTGGTTCAAGAACAAAAGTGTTTTGATCCTTAATGTGACCGATAGGGCACTACTGTACTCTGAAACAGTTGGGATGGGGCGAATCATGCTCTCATTAGGCCGTGAGAACTTCATTTTAGAGGGTCTGGTGAACATTTCTGCTGATTATCGGTGTGGCCAGAGTGTTCAGTGGTCAGCCAGTGTCCATTCCCGGCACTGGAGCTCCTGATATTGGTGGCACAGATCATACTCAAGTCTTTAGTGCACCATCTGCTCTTAGAAAGCGAAATAATGTCGATCTGTCACTGAATATCGAGCTCAGACTGAGCCAGGATCTACATGTTAGAGGTGCCGGTCAACCACCACTGAATGACCATCCTTTTGAAGACGTTAGAATGGACATATCAACCTGTTCATACCATATTCATATTCGCAAAAGGCATAACTTTTAAGAGGACATAAAAAACAACAACATTGAATTGTTTTAGCAAAAATCCGATTTCAGAGCCCGCCCCCTCCATCCCCCCCCCCCCACCCCAACACCCTCCCTCCCTCATTCTTAATCTCCGGAAAAAAAATCCACAGAAAGTATTTTCGTATCCTCGGAGATCCTCTAAACAATTGCAGTATTTTCTCGTCTTGAACCTGTCTTGTTCTGATGCTACTGGTGACATTTTAGCCCACGTTCCAGTGTGAGTGTGAATGTCATGAACATGTACTCTGTACTCGTACTCTGTATGCCGTCAACTGTGACCGGATTTACATTTGAGAACAAACCAATGAAGTTTTATCTTTGTATTTACCTCGTCTTATCTCACCCTATTTTATCTCATTTCATCAATATCTTATCTTGTCCTATCTTAGTTTCACTTTATCTTTCCTGGAGTCGGTGGTCTTGTGGCTGGACCGTCGGACTCGGACCAGAAGTCACTGGATCAGACCTATAAGTCAGTTTGTACTTGGGAAAGACAGTGTACACACATTTTCTGATCCGACCCAAAGTAAAATGGTATCAGATTATCGATAGTTCATAGCATTGTTAGACTGATAAAAATTCGAGTGCGTAAAGGGCAGCCTTATTGTATTCTTACCAGGAATCTGAGAACAATTGTGAGCGTCTGGATCTGTCGGGATGATGATGATTATAAAGTCCTTGTTCTGAGACTGCACTGTACAGGAATTAGTGCTATATGTAAACAATCGTCGTTGGTAATGCAGTCACGGACGATAATGCTTGATGTGCCAGGTCAGGTTTCTCCAAGAGTTCTGAACAGCGTCTGGTGTGGCTGTGCGACCAAATTCTGGAGTGACAGCCTCTGTTGCAGTTGGTGCAGACGAAGCAAGACGACTGGGAAGAAGCAGAGGCTGTTTATTGTTTCCAGGGTGCTCATTCCTCTGCTGCTTACTGGGTTATCTCCTCCTCCACTTATCTGATTCCTCTCTGTGCTATTTGACGCCAGCAGTCGCAATCGTCAGCAGCTGTTTCCCAGGCATCAGGGTCAATGTTGCAAACTTTCATGTCACGTTTGCACATATCCTTGAGTCTAAGAGTGGGTCGTCCTACCGGTCTAGTACCCGTGGCAAGTTGGCCGTGGAGCAGATCCTTGGAGATGCGCCCATCTTCCATGCGCCTTACATGATGGGCTGAGCTATCGTAGACGTCTCTGACTCTGAACGTCCTTGGGATCCCAGCGCTGGCCAGGATGTGACTGTGCGGTGCTCGGTCCTGCCAGGTGATGCTCTGAATGTGTTTGAAGCAGCACCTGAAAGGTATTCAGTACGACATTCCTGCCCGGCGGAAGTGGTCAGTGTTACCTTGCTGTACAGGACAGTGTTGAGAACGCCGGCCTAATAGACACACGTCTTGGTGTTCTCTGTCAGCTTCTCGTTGTCCCACACGGTTTTGGGACAGCTTGGCCATGGCTGCTGCGGCTTTTTCTACCTGTCTGTTGATCTCTATGTCAAATGAAAGGCTGGTATCATCAGAGATAAGTTATAAATATGAAATGAATAGATATGAATAATAGATGCCCTCTATTGTTATCTTATCTAGTCTCATAAACTCTATTTCAATTTCATCACCAGAGTCGTCACCGATACCGCCAGCGCCGACCTCCCCCAGGTGATTACTTTGGCTGGACACGAAATGTGGGCGGTGGCCTGTACGTCCATGAGGGAGCCCACATTCCGGAGTGAGTGATGTCTAGCGTGTGGTTCATCAATCTATGTTTTTCATTGGCTTTAGAGACGGATATAAGACATACAGACCCTTTGTCCCTTAACAATCCATCACATGCAACACTTTTTTCAAGTTGATATTTTCTTTTTCTTGCTCACACTCAAAGTTTCCACATTTATTTTTGTTGATTATTTCGTGTCCAGTAGTGACTTTATATAACAAAGGATACCAGTAAAACAAATCTGCAAGGAAAAAAGTCAAAATATCAGTTTATCGAAAGAATGGTGATATAATCAAGGGACAAAGGCTCACCACCCTCTGTGACAATCTCATATCTGGCCGGAGCTGTTAGCTGAGCGGTGCTGTGACTTTTGTCCATTCCTAGTTCACTCCCTTAACTCGGCACACACTCGTTGCTGGAGGAACATCCACACCAGACGTCTCCACTTTCCTCCACTCTCACGGTTGTCTGCTGGGCTTTGAGCCTGACTAAGAGGTTTCCCTGCCCACTCTGTTTTTGTTCTTTGCCTACCGTTTCTTCTGCCTTCCCTTATTTCTCCCACCCTCCCCCACCCTCCCCTTCTCCCTTCCAGTATTTCTTGAAGTATGATTTCCCCAAGGCTGTTAGATCTTACAATATGGCCAAACCACTTCAGTTTGCTTGTCTTGACCTTTGTGACAAGACCTTCAAAATGGCCGATGTGTTGCTAAATGAAGCCCACAGGGGAAAAATGACAGAAGTCACTAAATACGGGTTTCGTGGTTATCTGCCCTACCAGTAGCCCCCTTACTGAAGTTTCACGCCTTCTATCTGCCTCTATCGAAAGGGGACTGTAATACTAGAAAAATATATTTTTTAAACAAGAATCATACACTTTCAAATCTTAAAATTCATTTTACATAAAACTAGTGTTTTGTGACTACCGTCATTTTTCCCCTGTGGTCTTTAAAAAGTTTTGCAGATGTCTTCGTTTGTTACACGATCAAGATATAAAATGCCCAAGATGTAGAACAGGATTTTGTCTCCAGTGTCTGAATTTGTCTCTCGAGTTCTGCTAGGGAGTGTCATTGTTTTCAATATGACATCAAAACAAAAGAAAACGCCATTTCTGAAACAAGAATACTAATCATCCAAGAAATTGTGAAACATCAGACGTTTTTTTTTTTGACAATTACAGAGCTATATATTAAGCAAAAGAGTTAATCTGTTGAAATACTACAGAGATGGGCATAGACAGAATTCTTCACCAGCCAATAAAATGATGAACAAAAAAGTCTGTCTATGTGACTTCAAACTGAGATGTATGTTGAGGTCAGGACACCTTACAGGTTTCTGAGAACTGAGTGGTTTGTTCCTAACCACCGGTGCCTTTACTGCTTTCTCGAGTGGTGTGATGGGTAAAACAACATGGCCGCCTGGACAATTATCTCTTGCCCAACCTAAAATTGTGTTATATCTGTCTGAGTAATGTTTTCAGGCTTTTCCCGTTTGTCAGTCATGTCTACAAACTTACAAATGTGTTTGAATTATATTACATGATTATGTATGTGAGCATGTCTCGAATCATGTCCGTATACCATGTTATGAATTTGTACGTATGTTGTTGCCCATGTTTGTTTTGAGGCATATTTCGTGTGTGGCTGTTCAACATTTTGGTTCTGCTGTAAAGCGCTTCGAGCCCTCCAGGGGTGAGGCGCTGTATAAATGCCCTTTATTATTATTATTATTATTATTATATAATCTGTAGTTTATTTTATCTCTCTCTTATATCTCAAATCTCCTCTTATCTTACATTATCTTGCCCTGTGCTGTCTCATCTTATCTTATATCCCCTCATCTAAAATTATCTTTGTTCATCCATCTCATTTCTCCTCTCTTCTCTCCTGTTGTCTTATCTTATTTATCTTCTCTATTCTGTCTCGTCTCACATTATCCTGTCTTGTCTTGTCTTATTCTATTTTTTCTCACATTTAATTTCTTGTTCATATTTTTATTGTTTTCCAGTGTTATGTTATTTTATCTTATCGTATCTCATTCCATGCAGAGGCCAGCCAATAATCGGTGTTCAGAGTATCGATCCCGCCCTCCAACAAGCCAACGTTATGCCAGCCACTACCGTGTACGATTTCTCCGGCCCGCAACCGGTAAGTGCAATCATGCGATACCAGTACAACACAGTGAAAGACAATGAGAGCGAGAGAGAGAGAGAGAGAGAGAGCGCGAACGAAAGAGAAAGTTGAAGAAAAGTAAGACAAAAAAAAAAAAAAGAGAACAGAAAGAAAGACAACTCTTAAGTTTCTCGAATCGGCTGGGAGAAAAAAAAAAATTTACGCACCTGGACTTTTACCCCGTTAATGTCCCTTATAAGATGGATTTTGATTAAGAAACAAACTTGTTATTACTGTGATTGTTTTAACCATGTCCTCGTAGACATTTTGTCCTACTACATTGGACGGTTACCAGCAAAGGCCGTATATTTTATTTAATCGGCTATGAATTCCTGGAATCGGCGATCACCAGTGAGGTAAACGAACACTTTAAAATAAAAGATCGATGACCGCTATCGTCAGCCAATCTATCTATCTATCTATCTATCTATCTATCTATCTATCTATCTATCTATCTATCTATCTATCTATCTATCTA
>JBCEWB010054615.1:0-13995 GCA_039654565.1 Peronia peronii | reverse complement strand
AATGTCGGGACCAGTCAGGATTCGAACCCGAGACTTCAGATCCCGAGTCCGACGGCCCAACCGCTAGGCCACCGACACCATATCTACTCACTCTGCCATCCATCCATCCATTCATCCATCCATCCATCCATCCATTAATCCATCTATCATCTGTCCATCCATCCATCCATCCATCCATCCATTTATCCATCCATCCATCTATCCATCCATCTGTCCAACTGGTCCAGAAGCAAGTCAGCGAACCAGCCACTATCCAGCCATTAGTTGTGTCGGCCAAAACAAGCTTTTTCTGAGCAAAGGCACGAAGTTAAACAACGTAATAATTTCGTTTAATTTGACAATAGCGTAAGTGCTTCAGACCGTGAAGAAACATGACCAACGCACAATGATTAAATTCGACTTTTGACAATGACTTTCACTTAGTTGGATCAAAGAGAGGAGCAGGAAGGAGTGGCAAAAGGGGGGAAAGGGGGAATTATAAAGCAAAATGAAACTAGACTCTTAAACACATAAGGAACTATCAGTGCTTGTGGGAGCCATAATCCTTGCTAGCGGCCCAGAACCGGTCCGATTTCTTATGGCCAAAGCCCAAGGCTTAGAGTAAAAGCGATGGCGGGTGATAGCGCCTCATTTGATAGCTTTTTCCGCATTGTTGTCAATCATACGCTCCTGTGCTGTCTCAGCGACTCGGGATCTGTGCAGGTATTTGGGCGATGAAGAACAGAACCATTATATCAACAGGATTTTGACGAAAAACCATTTTCAGTACAGTTTAATGATATCTCCGCCTGTTTAGATACGTATCCACAGTATTAATTCTTTGAGTGCGAGAATCTTTTATGTTTTCGTCGTATTTTATTCTGTGTTTTAGACGTTGACCTTCATCTACTAACGAACGAGACAAAAGGAGCAAACCAAGAAAAAAAAAGAAGAAACAAGAAAAGAAGAAAAAAAGAAAAAGAAAAGAAGAAGAAGAAGAAGAAAAAGAAAGAAAAAGAAATTTTACAAAATCGCACAGTTCTTGAGGTTGAAATATTTCCCAGAACAAAATAAAATGTGCAATAACTCAGATCTAAAGACTTGAAATGATTTTCGACCCTTATATATTTTAGTGATTTGGGTGCCAATGGCATACGGGCTAAAAGCCAACCTATTGCATGACCTCAATCTTTAAAGACTGCATTTTATGCACCATGCATTGAAAAAGAGATCGCACAACTAAGTTTCCATTTTCTCGAAATTCAAGTTTTCAAGGAAAAGATGTTTTGCTAAAGGAGGGGTTAGTATACTCGTTTGTATCGCAATCCTGTAGCGAAGCCATGGCGCCACTGACGTGAACACGATAGCCGGTGTTAGGGAGAAAATTAAACCCCACCAGAATTTTATCCCACAGACATAAAAGCTGATGGCGAGGGTGGTAGTTGTAAATAGATGAAATCTAACACCCAGTCCGATCATTGCTGATGTTAATGAATTATGTTCGTCGTGAATTTATGAGCGTTTGACATAAAAAGTAATGCCTCCATAAATTAACGGTTTTTTTTTCTGGTATGAGCAAAAGGAATCCATGTAAAAAAAAAAAGGAAAGAAGAAAACTATAATATGTTTTCACTGCGTCTGCTTTCAACTTAATCTTAATTTGTTATTTGTTAGTTCGACAAATAGTTTGTATTAAAAAGAAAAAGAAAGAAAAAAAGAGAAAAAAAAGACATGCCTGTTGTTTTATACGTCCCCATCGCGTCTATTCACTCCGCTTTTTATAGTATTTGATAATGTTTAACCAAACTATTTTAAGTATACCTGATCAGAACAGATGAAGAAATTTCAGGCAGGTTATTATAATCATCCCCTTTGAACACGAGGCAGGCGACACTAAAGTGATCTTGAGAATGGGGGCAATGGAGGTGGGGGAAAGGGGAGGGAGGAAAGAAGAAAAAAATAAAGAATTTTTTTTTAAAAAGGACGAAAGAAAGAGAGAGAAAGGAAAAAAGAAAGAAAGAAAGAAGAAAGAACGAATATCCAAAATGGATTAGGACCCCTTTTTTTTTTTTTAAAGTTGTCAAAACCTGTAACTGCTGATAATTGCTGGACAACAGATCTTCTTTCCCTTCTTCTATCCCCTATTTTCCTTCCTTCTTTCTATCTCTTTCCCTCCTTCATTCATTCATTCATTCATTCACTCGTTCGTTCGTTCTCATGTCGTTCATTCATTCGTCACTCACTCATTCCTTCATTCATTTAAATATTTAATCATTCATTCATTCATTCATTCATTCATTCACTCTTTCATTCATTCGTTCATTAATTCATTGTTCAAGCAGATACAGCCATTCACTTGGCAAATTCATTAAGTTTCTTTGCAAATTCATTCAACAGCTGCGAGTCCTTTGTACAAAATTAACATACCTGCCACCCTCCTGAAGAACTCTTTAATTGTTTGTACTTTAGTATGTTTTCAAATGTCTGTTTGTTGCTTAAATAAGGAATCTGAAGAGCTTTATTTTTTTCCTGAAAAACAGGAAAAGCCCGGATCTTGACTGAAACAAACGGCATCATTATGATAATTAATTATTCAAGGACGGTTACACATATATTTGCCAAGCTTTTATAGTTGGACCAAACGGTGAACATATATGATGAAATGTTTTGTAAATTACTGTGAAAGATCTGGGCACAATTTCTGGATATAATAAGCAAACATTTTTGTGTCATAAATCGGTGAGATACAGGGATATATATTATTCTCTCTCTCCATCTCTCTCTCTCTCTCTCTGCCCAATCCTTTTCATATCTAGTTCTGTGGTTTGCATGGGTGTTTATTTATTTGTCCACGTATGTATGTCATGTGTTCCGATTTATGTGTCTGTTCATGTAAGTATTGTTTAATTGCTTCAACATATTAACAAGCGAAAGATAAATCTAATTTATCATCTTGTAAGACAAGGATTGTTACAGCCTTATCATAGTTATACAAATTCTTTACAGGCGAATTAAGCAAACTGGAAATTAATGTATTTTGAATTGAGAGAAATTATTTGGAGACTTGATACGCTGTGTAAGATAATGCGGCTCGCCACAGGCACGGAAGAGCATCGTTGCATACCCTGGTGCGCAGAAACACAAACAGGACACAACGCCTCTTCCATTTAGTGGTAACCCCGCGGTCGCCTGGCATTCCATTAGGTGATTGTAGCCCGCCATCTTCGGGGTATTCTCCGTTACATTCTTCCTCTCTCAAGGGGGACAATGATGGAAAAGACACGAAGTCGGAATGATCCGCTAAAGGAATTGAAACATTTGCAAACGGGAAGCAAAACAGCGGGCCTGACACAAAAACAAGGCGTATCAATCGCCATTTTGCGGCCGGAGAGCAAATATTACTGTAATTGGTACCATCGATCACTTCGCGGACTTCCATGTTGTCTGGAGTCAGGCGGTAGAGAGGTAGTCTGTGCTACATAGTAGAATTTCGGCGATTTCTTTACCAACTGCCTCATAACGTAAAGATGGTAGCAAATGGAAACTGTGAGTTTGAATTTTTAGTCTAGTGTATCTTGTTACCGAGGCACCTACTCTTTTTATAACTGTTCCAAATATAACAAAACGATAGACCGCAACGAACTGAAAGATATAGCATTTTTCTTTTTCCTTGGGAAGTCTGAATTGTGTTAAAACAAGCGATTTTTGTTAGTGTTTGAAAAAAAAGGGTCGCACCCCGATTTAGCCACTGACATTTTATTGTGCTCTTGAATAGACTATCTGCAGTAATGTAGACCAATTTTGACCAGTTCTGTTACTTCCTTTGCCAGAAACAAAGGATGTTGAACATGCAAGAAGAAGGAAAAGGCGATTTTTTTTCTTCTCATATCAAACAAACAAAAAAAAAGATGAAATAAACAGAAAACACTTACTTTACACCATGCACCATGAATTTTTCGTTCTTTACTTTTCAACAAAGAACTTAATGATGATTTTTTTTTATTATTCTTTACTTTTTTTTCTTCAAAACTTCACGTATTTGGCTAAAGGAAAAGATAGGTACTGGTAAAAGCTCATCCCAGTGAGATCTATAACTGAAATAAATTTTCTACACGTTAATGTTTCAAGTCCTGGCGGTCAAAAGCCTGCGAAGAAAATGTGTGAGCAAAACGCTGCTCCACTGAAACCTGCCACTTTCTAGCACTGCAGGGGCTGGGATTGCGAGTTGCTGCCGGACTTGCTATTACAGAAGAAATAATGATGATGACAACGACAATGACAATACCAAGTTGGAGGAGGAAGATTGCAGTATTTGTGAGTGTCACTGCTTTGTAGAGAGACATTTCAGAGGAATTGCTGGAAGCGGTACCTGTTTACACCTTTTTTTTCCCCTGAGGAAGAGTTCAATGGTTCCGAAATTTGCCATTTAGCTATTTCTTCCTAATTATCTTTTGTTGAACATTTATTTTAAAGTAGTAAACAAGTTTCTATCAAAGGAGAACACTGATGGCGTGGTGGACGTCTGATATCCAAAATGGCACATAAGATCTGTGTGGGGTACAATTTATTTGTGACATACCGGAAACTAAAGTAAGATTTCTGCAGTTTTCTTATAGTTTTAAAGCCATCATTCTCAGAACCCCAGAAAGTTTGACGTTGTCCAGAATTTTTAATTGCAAAAGAAGGATATGGTCCTTCAGGGAATCCGTGGCTATGCCCTTTTTTTTTTTTTTTTTTTTGTTTTTTTTTTCAGTCAAATTAGTTCCCATCGCTATGCAAATAAGATCGTAGTAACCAATGTGGAAAAAAAAGAAGAATAAAAATTGACACATGTGAAATTTAAAATTCTGGATATTCATTGCGCAATTAATTTTTCTCCTTTATGATATTTTTTTTTATCTGTTTTGTTTATTTTTTTGGTTGTTTAACAGAATTCAAGTTAAAAAAAAAAAAAAAAGAAAGAGCAAAACATTCCTTTTGTCTCATTCTTCACTTCCATATAATCTTGTTTTGCCTGGCAAAGAAAAGTAATTTGACTCATTGACAAAATGACTCATTTGTTTTTGTTATACCGTTCAAACAGCAACATCTGTAAACATATTATTATCTACCTCAAGACCTTGTCTAGATCATTGTTCACGATTTCTACCTTCAATTTAGACTACAAGAGACCAGCCAGCAGCAGTATCAATCCGCCGGTTGCTATGAGACGCTGTCTGACAACTTCACGTACACAGCGGGACAAATCCGAAACTCTTGTCAGCCATTGGCCCGCGCAGACTTTCCCGCCACCAAGGGAGACAACTGGCGCGGCTGCCCGGAGGGGCTGGTTTGAGGAAGTCCAGACGGCCATTTTGTCACATCATAATCAGACAGAGTAGTCCGTGATGGTCTTGCTTGTTTCTGCTGGCCCGCGAGAGGCCAAGAGGTGGACGGATTATGGATGACTACCTTCTCCATGATTCAATATTGGAGTGTCGTGAACACAGTTTCCTGGGGAGTTGCCGCCCTTCCCTAAGGCGAGGAGAGAACTCGCTGGAGATCTGCCACAGGCTTTTGGTCATGATCATTACACGGAGACGGCGAAACATTCTACTGGCATCTTGGACTTGCCGATTTGTCTTTATGCTTTCCTGTTCTTTTCTTCTTTACTCATCTTTCATTCTTTGCTTTTCTCATCGTACTTTTGTCGTTTTCTGTCTCCGTTGATAACTCAGTCTTTTCGTCAGTCTCTTTTATCAAATTGTACATGTATTTGTTTTTCGTTTGTTGTCTTTAAATTTCTCACCAGCCATACCTGTTTCAATGTATTCCATCTCTGTTAATCATGTTTCTGCGTGTATGTGTGTGCATGTGTGTCTGTGTTTTTGGTTGTTTGTTTGTTTTTCAAGTTCAACTTCTCATTTTTTTTTTTATTTCTCCCATCGCCCTCCACCCCCACCCTCCTCTCTCTTTCTCATTCTCTTTCGCTCACTCACTGTTTATTTCTCATTTTATCTCTTATCTGCTCGTCTTTCTTTTTTCAGTCTCATGACCATTTTTTCAGTTGTTATTATCTTCATGTTATTATTATTATTATTATAATTCCTTGTTCAAAGAGCAAGAAAATTCCAGAAACATTGTATTGGCATTTTAGACTACCCATTAATGTTTTCGTGCTTTCTGACAATATTTATTCAGACCTTGTCTTTGCTGATTTCTCTCTAGGCCTTTTTTTTTCATTAATCTCTTTGTTTGTTCTTTGTTTGTTTCTCTGCGTCTCATCTCTCTCTGTTTCATTTTTATAATCGCTTTTTTCTTATCGGCCTTGCCTCTTTCAACGTATTTCTCACCTCTCTGTCAGTATCTACATAATTATATTTCTCTCTTTCTGTTTCTCTCTTGTTTGTTTGTTTATTTGCTTTGTTTTGTTTTTATTTGATTTGTTTTTGTTTTCAGGATTACCACCTATTTCCCTCATAATTTTCTTCCATTCTCGCTTTGCCTTTGTCTGTCTTCCATTCTTTCTTTCATTCACTCTTTTCTTATATCTTTTCTCTGCTTTTTTTTAATCTTTGTTACCATGTTCTCCTCTTTTTTTTTCCCCCTTGTCAGTTCCATCCTTATAGATCTCTCTTTCCTTGTCTATTTTCTGTCTCTCTGTCTCTGTCCCTCTCTCTCTCTCTCTCTCTCATTCTCTCTCTCACTTCCTTTCTTTTTTCAATTATGTTTCAGTTAATTTTTAAATTTTCAGTTTATACCAGGAAGGGGAAGAGGGGAGGGGGGAGGAGAAGAGACAAAGCGGAAAAGAACGCTGGTGCTGGTCATGAAATGACACGAAGACAAGTTTGCAAAGAGGGTGAGATAGAGAAAAACAACCCAGGAGGAAAGCAGAGGAAGAGGAGGAGGAGGAGGAGAGAGAGAGAATAGAGATAGAACTGAGTAGGATAGCTACTGCAGAAATAGGACCAGGATGACAGAGTGATGGCAATAAAGAATGTCACGTTACGTTTTATATACGTCTTTCAACCTCCTGGTGGAGGTTATCTTGAAGGTTTTTTGTTTAAAAAAAAAAATAAAGAATGGCAAAAGAGAAAGAGAGAGAGAGAGAGGTGGGGGGGGGGGGGCGGGGGTGGCATAAAATAAGAGAGACAGAGGTCGCAAGAAGAGGCAAGGAGGGAAGGGAACTGATAGACTGAAGGAATGAGTTGAGAGAGATCAGGGCAGCTGAAAACAGGAATAAATGCCTCCGATTATCCGAGGAAGGAAAATAGGCATGGATATTTCCAGAGAGCAGTAGAAAACAGAAAAGGCTGGAGGTTGTTGGTGGCCTAGGATCTCAGCTTTACAGTCTGTGGTAGATGGTGTAAGAGCTCAACTTTACAGAGGCCCTTATTCAAGTTATTGTGGTTGGTGACCCAGGCCTCAGCTTTACAGACGTCTCTTATTGTGATTGGTGGCCCAGGACCTCATCTTTATTTTTTGTTTGTTTGTTTGTTTTGTTTTTGTTTGCTTGTTTTTCTGTGGTCTATGACCTCAACTTTACAGACGTTCCTTATTGTGGTTGGTGTCCTAGGTCCTCAGATTTACATGTGTCTCTTAATGTGGTTGCTGGTCTAGGACCTCAGCTGTACAGGTGCTTCTTTACTGTGGTTGTTGGCCTGAGACTTCAGCTTTACAATCGTCCCTATTGTGGTTGGTGACCCTCAGCTTTAAGATGTCCTTTATTATGACTGGTAACCTAAGATCGTAGCTTTACAGACGTCCCCTATTGTGGCTGATGACCCTCAGCTTTAGGGTGTCCCTTATTGTAGTTGGTGGCCTAGCACCTCAGCTTTACAGGTTCCCTGCGCACGACATAGGAAGAGATCAAGGAAAAGATAAAAGTGCAGACGAAGATCCTCCTCATGATATGAGCTGCTTCCTGTTTTACATTTACTTTATCAAAATTCAGCCTCACTACATAGTTCCAACCCCAATGCATTGCAGCAAAATTTGGAGAAAATCTTTACAAAATCATTCTATTGTACGGAACAACGAAAGGCGCACGTATAGAAAAAGTAGCCTAGACTTTCGCCATCAGCACGGTAAGGAACTTACCATTAGTTAATTTAATTTCATGAATGGTTTTCTACAGCGAACTATAATCATTCATTTGCGATTAAAAAATATGCCTATCATAGAGTACTGCTAAGGGTTCTTGCTATTGGGTTCCATTCGTAAACATACAGGTCAGGTAGTGGTTTGATCCGATGTAAGGGGAGCAACCGCGATAATCATTCGGTATTCTACTGTGATAGCGTGTCGAGCAACGAGAAACTGTTTGTTCATCAGCCCAATTATTTCCCTTTACATGAAGAAAAACGTACGTGTTGCTAGCAATGCTGCACAAGCCCGGGAGTTCCCGTGGCTGAGGAGTTAGGCGTCTGTTCCCCGGCGAAAACCTTACATCGTGGAGAATGGGAAAGATAAGAATCTGCCTGCATATTGCTTATTTTTTATTTTTTTTTTCAGCGACTCAGCAGTTCCCTGGATTCTTGGATAGGGAAGATCAAGGTCTGCCCTATCAGACAAGAGCGAACAGATTTCGGAGATCCTGTGTGTATGATACGCATGTTAGAGAACCCTTGGCAGTTAAAAAATCAGATGAAGAGTAGAGGGAGATGCCGATGACCGGGCAAATTTTCCAAATTTCTACCCAAAAATTTGTTCACACCAAACTGGTCACCCTTAGGCTTAAAACCGAGGTCATCCTAAAGGACACGCACATAATAAAAAAATGCGAATGTCTGCAAAGAGAAGAAAAAAAACTTTTTTTTTTTTTTTTGGATTTACATGTTAATCACATAATAATCTGACAAAAACATTCTGACAACCGGAAAACATATTTCTCAAATAGTGAATGTTTTCAGAGTATTTCATGACGAAGTTTTCAAGAAAAAAACAAACCAAACAAAAATGTAAGTAGAATTCCCCCTCTTTACTATTCTCGTTCAACCGTTCAACAAACCCTTTTAGTAGGCCTAAAAGAAAGATATAAGGCTGGTGAAGGAAAGAAAGGCAAAAAAAAAAAAAGAGAGAGAGAGAAAGAAAAAAGAACAAAAAGAAAAAAAAGAAAGAAAGAAAGAAAGAAAAAGGTTCTCTGCATGTCCTTCCATCTAGTTATCGTTGCCCTCGAACTTCTTCCTCTATTAAAAGGTATATTTCAAGGTGAGTGAAGAGCTGCGAATGTAATGACAAACACACTAAGCAACGAAGACTAGATTTAGATCTACAATGCAATAACAGAAAACAAGCATTAAAGCACTAATTTACTCCACAGATCTAATATAATTATTTCAATAAGCTGAAATAAGATCAAACTTACGTTTAAACCTAAAGTTCTAATAGATGATATCTAATCTACCTCACGCAAAATAAATCTTGCATTTGCAAAGTGATTGAATGGGACCCACGCCTACAAACTGTTCCTGTTAAATGCACTAGAGTGGCAAAAAAAGAAATATTGCAAAATGTGTATATTACCCAGATGGGTCTATTATTTAAAGATCTGACTGATTAATTAGAATCTGTTCTGGAAAACACTTTGTTCTGAATCCGGTACTCACGTGATGTTAGTCTTGTAAACACTCCCTCTGTAACATCCTGAGTTGTCACATGATAGAGGGCCTCTATTCACATTGCGTAATACAATATGAAATATTATTTTGCAGCTTGATTTTAGTAACAGGAAAAAGAAAGAGGATTAATTTTCCAAGGACTTTAAGTGAAAAAACCGGAATATTATGCAGCATTGTTTATAATCCGATTTCAGTTGCTAAATCGCCATCTCTATAATTTCTTAACTGTCCCTTGATGATATCTGCCTTACGTTACGTTCTGTAATACGTCTTTCAACCTTTTAGTGGAGGTTATCTCGACGGGGTTTTGTTTAAAAACAAAATTTTTTTTTTTTTAATCCTTTAAAAGAAAAAAACAAATTTTGGTCACTCGTGGGCCCCTTGCTACTGTTGTTTTGGTAGGTCAAATCCCTAGTGTCCATATCTCCTACTCTATTCTTCCATACGCTAACTACACAGGGATGAGCCCATGATATCTGCCATGTGAACCATAAGAAAGCAAGTGAGGAAACCAAATCTGACTGAAAGAAAGTACGCTTAGATATTATATACCTACCGGTTACAAGTTTTCGTGTAGCAGAGTTTGCGAAGATCAAGCGAAATAATTAATCAAAGCTCAAGAATTGGCTAAACTAATCATTGAGCTATCTCCCTTGTTTCACTCTCATTTTTTTTATTTTCCTCTGTCATCGTGCAAACCTTACATTTGAAAGTAGAAAAGTGAATTCAAATTTTATCCTAGTTAGCTATTACATATAACGCGTGTAAATTACATCAAATTTAAAAATGAAAAACAATAAAGTAGCGGCGAGTAATAAAGCTTTGCTATATTTATGTTAGAGATGCATTCTTTCTATCAGGGGCTGTAGCTCAAGTGGTAGAGCGCTCGCTTAGCATGTGAGAGGTACCGGGATCGATACCCGGCAGCTCCATTTTTTTTTTTTTTTTCTCTCATGAGATAAAGTCTCAAGGGGATAATTTCTGTTTGCTTATTTAGTTGTCTGAAGTCTATTTTACCACCATTTTACAGTTGGATCTGTGCTATTACGTTCATTCTCCCCATACACGTTTCTTTTTCTCCCACTCTTCTTTGTGGACACTTGACGCCGGTGACCAACAGAGCTATCATTTTTTTTTTTTCAGCCATCCCAGGTAAACTGAGAAACAGCAGATACTGATCTCCTTGATGGTGTTGTTGTTTGAATTCCACATAATTATTACCTTTATTCCATTTCATCGATTCACCATGATATTATTCTCATGTCAGAAGGGGGAAGGGATAGGGGAACTCGGTGGGGCTGACTGAAATTATACGTCAGACATAAAAGAACAAGTCTGAGCCTAATGAAAATAAACAACTATCTTTGTGGATGCCAACTGCACAATATACAAATCGTAACAGCCCAGGGCATTGATCTAGTAAATTGATAAAACTCGTCCGCTGGTCAAGCCTTTCAATGATTGATGACGACCAAGAGACATGTCGCGCTGTTTCCCGCCACTCGCCACACTGAGGAACTCTTCTGTGTTCTGGGTACGATACTGACCTCATTCTCAACAATATGGCAGAGTTTATCTTGTGAGTGCAAACAGAAAAATTAAAGACGATGGGTCTTTCGGAGGAAGACGAAGAGAATATTCAACAGAGATTTGACGAGATATGCCTAGATTTAAATATGGACTCCACTGCGAAGGAGGAGGCATGGCAAAACTATCAGAAGATTCAAACCAATTTCACCCTGGAAGTAGGTGCATCTCTTTCTTCAATTTCTGCATTGACTATTTCCGCATCGAGGATGTCCATGAATTAATCTGACCTCTTAAAACTGCATATTTTCAAGTATTAATTCGGAGTGGGAGCTTGCAGTTCTTACATGACTGATGAGATTACTGAATGCATCACAAATCCTCATGATTAGGCCGGTGATTGCGTACCGTCTTTCCGATGTTTTTCCTGCAGACCTGTGAAGATTTCTCTTCCTGGCTTCCAGATCTAAATCAAGATTTAGTCCGACAGTGCCAACTTAAAAGTAATATCATAGTGCACTGAAACAGAGATAAAAAATTACCCTAACCTGAAACTACTCATTGTAAAGAATCTAGATCCTAGGGGGTTAGTGGGACCAGTTTTCATCAGGTTAAACACAGTGAGAGAAAACAAACCGAAATATCAACAAAAATATCAGAATTAAGGTAGAAATTTCAGTTACTTTGGGAAGAACAATAATAAATTAAATATCGTAGGGGGCTAATGGGATCAGTTTTCTGCGCATTAAGCACAGAGAGAAAAAAACAGACCTAACGTGAACAAAAATATCAGAATTAAAGTAGAAATTTCAATTACTTTGGGAAGATACATCGTTGACAGATCCTAGCAGTGTGTTTTGTGGTCCGAGTGAGCCATTTTGTAAGCCCACTTAGCCTCAGCATGAACAGGTTATATCTGGGGCAAAATGAGAGATTGGTCGTTGGAACCAGATTTCTCAGAGAAGATGCATCATTGATAGATCCTAGCAGTGTGTTTTTGCAGTCTGAGTGAGCCGTTTTGTTGGCCTGATTAGCCTCAGATTGAACAGCTTATAAAATATGGGGGGCAAAATGAGAGGTTAGTCGCTGGTTGGAACCAGATTTCACCAGAAATATGGCAGTTCAGATGGTCATGTTTCAGAGCCTTGCCTAGTCTTATCACATGATTATTGTTGAAAATTTACTTAGGTTACACAGAGAAAACTCGAAAATGTTTAAAACTTGAAGTTTATGGGAAAACCTTGAAACTGGAACACCAGGGAAAAAAAGTTGAAGAAAAAAGTTTTTTTTCACTTGTGTATCATTCAGATTTACAAAGAAACAGTGAAAATTATTAACAATGTTCATTTGGTTTGCCATAGAAAACGAGAGAATTTTGGCAGATTCCCTTGTTATTTTTAGATGTTTGTTTGTTTTGCATTTCAAGTAGCAATGTTAACATGAAAAAAAAAAAATATCGCTGTCTTAAGTTTCTTCCGATCAGTTTCACTTTATCCCCAAAGGTAAGTGAAAAAGCCATTTTCTGCAGATTTGGTCACTTTTCTTACCTCGGAAAGTGATGTAAACAATTAACACAAAAAAAGCACTCCATGCATGACAGCTCTCAGAAAGCAAAACAAGGAAAGTCACTCATGCACAATCATTAAGAGTTAAGAGTAAAATAAATTTAGATCCCATTATAATTAGATCTGAATGGACTTATTCTGAGCTGTCACTTGGTCAATAGTTTGACCATATATGCTAGCTGAAGTTATATCAGATTGTATATAGTGGTGCCAAGTATGGAATCTTTGCAATTTGGATGCATGATTGTTGACCCATCTTTTTTTTTTTTTGGGTATCCCTAATCAGTATTTGCTGCAAAAATTAGCTGTACATAATGGTCCACATTATTAATTGTTTTATAGCATGGTGTGTTTCATGTAGACAAACTCACAAAGAAAAGTTTACAAGGTGCTGTGCAACTCACAATATGATAATCTTAAACATATTCGCAGTGTTCATTATCACTACATCGTCATGCAGTCTGTTGGATTCAGATTAAGTCCATTTCCACATTCCACAATGTGATTTACACCTATGTTTATTTAAAATTTTAATGCACAAGTAGAGCTTTGTTTTTCAGTTCTATGTTGTTCATTATTTCGCCGCCCGGAAATTCTCCTGCCGTAAGTCCCGATTTTTGCGATTTTGAGATGTTTGAACCCTGAGTATAGATGGGGCTGGTGCACCATGTGACAAAATGTCGTAATCGTTTTTTTTTATTCGTTTACGAGACATTATTAAAAAACACTTGATGTAAATGAACCCCGTGTAAAATCTTGAAATGTTACTGTTGGAACTCAAGTTACCCTTGTGTATTTCTACTCTCACAATCTGTTTTGAAATACTACTGTTGTTGTATGTAGACTTACGGTTTATGTATTGCAGAAATAACATGGCATGCTTCAATGCTGACATTGTAACTGGACTTACAGTGATTGTATTTCCAAAATATTCTCTAAACACAGCATCACATGTTTATGTTCTGCTGACATACAGAGATTGTATCCCTGTGAGTGGTCGATCATTTCGTTATAGTTTTGTAATCTACGATGACGAAAATATTCCGCTCATTCAACTTCATAAGAGTGAGAACCAAGCTGTCATAGCAACTATATCCCTACAACATGAAAGTAAAAACGATAACATAACTCCAACTGTTTTGTTCTCTTTGTATATTCTATTGATTTGATTGATTTACCTCATTATGTTCATCGACCCAACCTATAGTGCTGTCTTAAAGTTAAAAGCAAGTTTAAAGTGTTTGTTTGTATTTAAAGGGGTAGTGCAACATCATTTTGTTGTGTCAAGTTTCTTTTTGTTTTTGCCTCAGATGAAATGTTACGGT
>JBCEWB010054604.1:0-13996 GCA_039654565.1 Peronia peronii | reverse complement strand
ATATCTATATATATATCTATATATATATATATCATTTGATTTACCTCTCCATTGGTCCATCTATTTCTACCCTGCGTCTATCTGTCTGTCTATCTATCTTTCTGCCTGACTGTTTATCTACCTGCCTTTCTGCCTATCTATATGTAAGCTGCCTCTCTGATTATCTAATCTATGGCTATACACAGAAGAAACGTCTTCGATATCATGTCTGTTGCCATGCAGGCTATAATTTGTCCCCGTGGACATCAGATCACGTGACATGGTCCTGTACTCGTATTGTCGCAGTTTTTTTAGTGCCATATTATCACAAAGCACAATGAAGTGATAATATGTGGAAAAGGACAAACACTGTGGGGAATACAAGCGGCACTGACGTGCATTGTTGTTGTCGTTGTTGTTGTTGTTGTATTAATTCGTTCAACTAGATGGAACACGGCTGGACAATGCAAACATGTAAAGAGCCCAAGATTGCAGCGCTATGCTCATTGCTCGTTTGATAAACCTTCACCTCCTTTTCTTTTTTTAAATTTTTATTTTATTTTCGCAACAGTGCTCATTCTCCCCTCTTCCTCCCTCTTTTCCCAGCTCCACCGCCTCTCCCTAAAAAAAGCATGTAAGTGGTGGTAGAAAGAGACGGTATGAACAAATTTGCTCAATGTTTCCAACGCATAGCACAAATGACATGTCTTCTCTTTTGCTATATTTCGGTCTATTCAAGTTTGTCTTGAATGCAGTATATATCTGTGAAAGCCAACTAATTTTTATTCCTTTCAATAGGATAGCCAGGAGGGAGACAACAAAGAAGGAGGCAAAGGGAACAGAGAGAGAGAGGGGGGAGGGATACAGAGAGAGAGAAAGAAAATAATACTGTCCCGAACTAAACAAAGAACTGGAACAGGAAACACTGCCGACTAGCTGGATGAGTTGGCGGCCGGCCACAGCGCTAACAATAAAGCGGTCCATTCTTAAAAAGTCGTCTTGTATGCGTGGGACGTAATGAAATAAAAGGAGGTAGATGAAATCTGATGAGACTGATTGAGATAATGCTGACGTTGATAGAATAACATGAACTGAGATGTGAAAAAAAAAAAACACAAAAACACCTTTGTCGAGAGGGGAAATGGAAATTATCATTAACAGCCTATGAACAATGACATAATACTGAATAAAGTACGCGTATGTATACATCCATGCATTATTTTACTTATATTGATGCCCACAGATACTCGACCCATAGCATAATAAAATACCGCGTGATGTTTGCATTAAACCGCATCATACATGCATTTCTGAACTTTGGTGAAGTTAGACATGGCCATGTATTTCTCTCTATAGCTTTACTTAAAAAACTATTTTAAAAAAGTAAAACATTGTACCTCGATTGAAACGTTTACTTAGAGGAATTTTATTTTCATACGTATATTTGAAATGTTCAACACACTCCATATGTTTCGCGGCCAACCAGAATGACTCGTAAGTCACTGGACTCGAACAGAGAAATCAGGGCTTGGATACAAAGATGGTCTGATATCAATGCTTTTATATTGCAAAAATTGAAATCATTTTCATCTCTGGGTAAGAAAATGTTGCTGCTTTATGAGCAAATTACAAGCATGTTAGGATGTTGTAAGGTGAATATTCAGAATCTTGTGCTAAGCTGTTCATTTCTGCCGATTTTGCTCATGATTTCAACTCGTCCCTAAGTTTCACACCCTGTCTTCTAAATTTGCACTATCTCTGGCAAGCTAGCTAACTCCAAGCTTTTCATCACATGAAAGTTTAGGGACTAAAGTTTTACATGACAGTATTAACTCAATTTGGTGGAAAATCGACATATAACTCATTTTTACAAGTTGCTAGACATTTGGCCTAGTCACAGTCATATCTAAGTATAATGAAGCTGCCCTTTTAATTGAAGGACAAAAAAGTCATAGTAGATCGACCAAAGTGTCTCCTTCTCGTCAAAATAGTGCTACAGCAAGCCTAGACATCTGGTGTCAAAATGGAACTGTAATAATGGTTATCTGGTGAATTAACGAATTCAGACGGAATGTGTTGGCGTTGACTTGGCGAATTTTGATATTCTAATTAAATAAAATGTATACACTTCTTTCCGATTTGATCAATGTGTAAAATATTCGAAACCCAGACTTTCCTCTCGTCCGAACAAAGCTCAAATCGAGTGCCGTGATGTGTCTATGGCGTCTCTTTGTCTCCCAATATCTTTGTCCTTCATACGTCAAAAAAAGCAGTTGCATTTCAGTCCTTACCTCTCTGGATAGCCGGATACACTCGTCTTTATTTTTTAAAAATATATTTTGATAGTGTTTTACTTCAGACCTTCAGTTTGACGGCCTTACTATATTTTCGGTCTAACATAATTAACTTCTAAATATTTATTTATCGATTAATTAATTTATTTATTTATCTGTTTATCTATTTAACTCCATTTGTTTATATATTTGTTTATTTGTCTATTCCTGGATGTATATAATTTATTTATGTACATGTTTATTTATTAATTTAATGTGACAATAAGGATTGCGCATTCTCTAACACAATAATTCACACGGCACAGGCCTTGTACACTGTGTCCTCTTTTCACAACTGGCTGGGGACAAGCCACAATGCTGTTTTAGGGTAGAATGGCTGAAAGGGAGGAGAGGGGATGATCTGGCTCCTTCTGGTTGCTATAATATGCACTAATAGATCATCACTAGAGACTAAAGATGCATGAAACATTTGATTATGACCTCCCCTAGCAATATCCTGAGCCCAGGGATGAACATTGGCTGACACCCTGAGACGAAATAAACTCGCGATCACGCAAATTATTGGTGTAAGCAGTTACCAGATGCTCCAATATGAGCTTGTTCTTCTTAGGAAGAGTGAAATTCTTTTTTATTTCTACTGCTTCAGAGCACAGTTATGGACTATCTGCCATAGTAAAGTTCAAGACATTCTTGGCTATGACAGAGAAAGAAATGGAAGCCACATACTAAGCTTAGGTCCTGAAGAGCAGGGGGTAATGAGCATAATTCGAGGGCTACTATCTTTTATTTATGGGCCGATTTTAACCAAAATTATCATACATCATTTTCACTACAAGATCAATAACCTATGTAAGCAGGCCCATAATGTTTGTAAGTTTTGGAGGAATTACATGGAATTTTCAAAAAAATATTTTAAAATATATTTTTGCAACTGAAGAGCTACAAATAAGTACTGTTTTAGATAATATGCGAAAGTTGCTAAGGTTTGATCACATTCCATTAATATTTGGCGGAGGAGATAGAGTTCAAAGATAGCCATTTGAGAGTAGCCAAAATCCGAGATGCGACGTTGCCATGGCAACCATTCGAGCCAGTCAGTTTTTTGTTGTTTTCTTTGTATTGTTTTTCTAGCTTTTTTAAATGTTTTCCTCTAATCTGAACATGCCAAATTCAATGGAAGAGGTTAAAATTGTCTATCTGTAAAAGAAAAAAAAAATCACGTCCAGGACGTGCTCCCTTCCCCTTTAAGAGACGTCTCGGCTATAAATTACGATTTCCAATAAGCAGGTTTCTCATGTCGAGGTCTTCGGGAAAGAGATTGATAGTTTTATCGAATTTAGAGAGTAATTTATTGAGGCTTCTTATTTTATGTTGCTCTAAGCAGCCTGAGTCTCTCTGTTTCTGACAAATACAGTTGCAGCCTTTGACAAATAAGTTTGGATAACGTGAAGGTTGAACATAAACAGTTAACTATGAAGGAATCCAAAAGCGCCACAAAAAAAAATAGTTCGCTCTGTATACGAAATATCAAGAAATAGACGAGGTCCACATATTATATTTTGATACCCACACAAGAACACTTGCTACATTGATGGTAGACTCTTTCTTCACCTTGAACACAATGACACAGATTTTCTCCTGTCAAGAACTCCCTTCCTCGACGTGACTGACACTTCAAGCGTATGGTTACCAATGGTATTGTGTTTTCCATAAAATATGAGAACAACCACTTTATAAAAAGTGTATCAGAAATGATAAAAGTCTGATATAAACACAGCATCAGCATAGCAATAGTGCATATAGAAAGGTTTTAACATCTCGGAACAAGAGAACGTGTAGGAGGGAAAAGAACGTGCACCTTAGGTTATAACAAGCACTAAGTAGTAGTTGTGATGATGTTGCTTCTCTTAAGGATAATAACGGTAATAAAGCATAAACAATCCAATCAGCGCCACAACACAACTGACAGCGGATTTTGTGCTTTGAAACCAACATCGCCGATCTACTTACCAAGAGGAGCTCGAGGATGCTGATGCTGATGTGAGTTTGGGTTAAGATGTGTCGGAATGTCTGAATGGTTGATTAGCGCTCTTCATGACAAAGGTAACAGCTTTAAGGGAGGGAGAAAATTGAGTGCTTTAATTTACTGATGCGTCGCTTTCACGGGAACAGATTTGTTGACCTAAGGAGTGCGTTCTCATGTTCTAGAGAACATTTCTACAAGCATGACAAGCCACATCTCCATGTTCCCAGAGATGTCGTTAATTCTTACAATGGCAAACAAGAAGAAAAACTTGCTATTATCAGAACGAGAAATCGATAGGTCGAGGCAAATGTTTTGCTCCTTTCGAAGTGTCAAAGTTCCCATGTTTTCAATTTTATTTTCATCTGATATTGTGCTAGGATGGTGTTTGTGATTATCTTTCATCACTCTTTCTTTTATAATGTGTTAAAATAATCAATACCACATTCATTATATCCATATAAAGCATAATTAATTAATTCCACATATAAATATATCTTTTTTTGTTTCTTTTCACGTGACACAATAATTATCGACAGAATGGTAATATTATTCATGAATGTTTTCAAAAATTCGTATGCCCTTCGAAAATCTGGACCTGTCATGGAGCAAGGCTTGTGCTCTCAAATTCACGTGATTTGTGCAAGATATTCCAATTTGAGAGATACACCGATCCTTGCCTCGGACGTTATAAATAATCAATGTACAATGATTTACATGTTGTTGTTTGTTTGTTTTTGTGAAATCAATAAAAATCTTTTTCCATGAAGATGTTATTTGCATTGTCCTGTATTTATAGCTTGTCAGATTAAAAACATAAATAATGCATTCTTGCTTTGACAAAATACAACGTTCCAATTAAAAAAAATAACGTGCTTAAGATGAATTACTTGGCCTGACTTGGCTAAGTCGATTTGCACTCGTTTGTCTGTATCGGAAAAAAAAAATAACAAACCAATGCATGTGTTGGTAAAGTATGGTACTCGTTGGCCAGTCACAATGCCCTGCTTAGAAGGGAAATAATAGGTTTAGAGTCCATTCTGAAGTTGAAAATAGCTGCAGAGGCCAAACTTTTGTCACTTCGTTCGAGGGAACGAATCTATACCCTGCAGTGTGCTTGGAGATAGCACCTTTTACACACATAGCGTCACAAAAACTGAGATACATCGGCAAGTATAGCACCTTTATATCTAAACTTGTACCTCCATCGCTATCCACAAAAACTACTAAGAGAGCCAACGAAATTGAAGACTTGGTTCACAGAAGGAGTCCGAGTCGCTTATGGCAAGAAAGGTATCGGTTTTTGTCATCATGCAGTCATATCTACGTAGAGGAACTTCTAGAGAGAACTCGTTTTGTCTTGATGACAAATACCATTCTCATCTCGGATTGTAACATACGAGTTTTCAAGAGGAATACATCTGCATTTCAGTTTATTTTGGCAGCTTTTTAAAACTCCTACTTGTGAGACACATTTCACCGTAGCAGACTAACAATCAGATTTAAAAAAAAAACAGCCATTAACATCATGACCGGGCACTAGAAACACCGAGATAACCACCCCAGAGGAGGTAAAAAGACGTAGAAAAACCAGAACTAGAAACAAAAACATGAATGACTCCTTCTCCTCCCCAAATCGCCAGCACCAGTACATGATCGCCAGAAAATGAGGGAGATTCTGTGCCCATCTGTGCGGCGCCATCAGCACCGTCCTCGGTCAAGAAACCGATAGCGAATAAGAAACTATCCCTGGAGACAGCTTGATGACAGGGCAGAATGAACTCACGCTTGATCTGGTATCCATGTCGGAGAGATGGCTTTTTTTCTTTACACTGGCCATTTGTCGGAGTGCCTGTTTATCTTGTACTGACAATGCTGCATGAGCAAGCGAAATCCATTTATTTGTGTGATGGATTCTGCCGCGATCTCAGCGTCCAGCTCCATCATGTGGCTAGTTCAGATAAGTAAAAGAGCGATCTGGGCTTGTGGATACTTTCGGTTGGCAGTTCAGGTGTGGTTTTATATGAGAAGTCAATAGGAGTTAAAAAAAAAAAAAGACGGATGGACTGAATAGACAGCCAAGTGATATTGTGATAGTTATATTCTAAAAGCCCGATTTTTTCTAGTAGCTCTGCTTAACCTTTATTTGAAGCATCCCTACACAGGATATCTGTCTTTGTAAGCAAACAAGCAAAGAGTTTAATAGATTTAAAAGGTATCTTTATTGGCGTAATCAGCATATACAAATTGGCTCAGGATAAAATGTGGCGATCACTATTACCTTATTTAAATCAAAGTTATAAAACAAAATAAAATAAATCAAAACAAAACCCAAGGAAATAAGTAATTAATATTCAAATTGAAAGATTTTTTTTCACACAAGTATCATGGCATCTGTAAGCAGGAAAACTAAATAGCAGTGCTGTATCGTGCGTGGATCATTTTAAAAGCCAGCATATGGCCATTTAACCTTGTAATTTATGTCTGACAGATTTGCCTTGAGATCCACATTATGTAAGCCACTTCTGTGGGAACTCGGGAGAGATACAGTACGTTGCTCTTTTAGTCATGAATGTTTTTATCTGACCAATAAATTTGGGTAGAGGGGTAGAGGATTTGGGTAGAGGGAGTGACAGTGATATTAAGAACTCAAAACACTGGGTGGCCTATGTGCATGGGGCTCACGACCTCCTTGTCGTGTGATTATCAAGAGTAATTACGTATTTGACTGTGAAATCAATTGTGCCGAGAATAGCTCGAAGAACTGAGACTGTGTTCAGGAATGCCGGAATGTTTGGTTGGTTAGCGCCAATCATGACGGCCATGGCAGATTCAAGGAGGGATGATAATGAAATCTTCCTTTCTATTGATGCATGGCTGTCATGCCAACAGCTCTCCCGACGACTGGAAGTCATTACGTAAGCAGGAGGGTGAAACAAGAGGAAACTGGGAGAGCGGGCTTTATTTTTACTGTAAGAATGTTTTAGAAATATGTAGATATGAACTGTTTGTGCACAACTTTTACTGCAGAAGGCGGACACCATTATACTGAGGCTCGCCGTTAGACAAGGGTTCTAAGCACTTTCAGAACTACTGGACAGATAAACTAAAAAGGTCACAGACTGGTCGTCCAGATTCTATGGGGAAAGGCCTCAGGAACTGAACATGACTATAACCCATGCGTGGCTATGAAAGAAATCTTGTAATACAGGGCAACTTCAGACTTGCCCAGATATGAAGAATGACCAGAAATCTGATGACTATTCTGCTTCAGAAAGCAATCCGCAGTGTCCGACAGAACTATGAAACTTTGAGTCATGCTTTACGTTAATAGAGACTGCCATCATTACAATATATCACCACTAACTTTACAATTGTCTGACTGGATAATCCTCAGCTATCAATTTTTATCCACTGGATACTCAAGAAGGAGCTGTATCATAAGAGATAAAAAATATCATGTGGTTTTCGGCTAGATCACCACACTGTCTTCAGTCAGTTAAATACTGTCCTTATCTGGGGCTATGTTCCCATACTTTCACAAGCAATTATGGTAATTACGAGTACATAAAATGTGACAACATCGAGGGACACGTTTTGTGAAACCATTCAACATGAGTACGCGTTCGTACTAGTCAGTAGTTTTACCAGTTTGTTATGCATTGTCAAAAGTATATATCATATGTTGCATTTATTAGAATCCACCATGCCTGCTGCCAGAAAATTAATAGCAACTTTGTGCTACGCTTGTCAATGCAGTGCCGGTGGTCCGGTGTACTGGGAGGGGTACAATTAAGTCATCATTAATTATCTGTAAATACTCATTGTTTAGAATATCACAGGGGAGATTTAGTTGAGCGGTTTACACTGCCTTTGGCAACTGCTAAACAAGAGTATAGCGAAAAAGAAAATAAAAGAAACAAGCTTCGATGGAAAATCCTTTAATTATTTTTCTTTGTATCCTTTTTTTTAAAATTTGTTTGTTAAACAAATAGATGGCTATTATCCTGGTTCACTGCTTAATATGCTGTACTAGATACTCACCGGTTGGATTTACAGTTTCTTCTGTTCAAAAGAAATAAAAAACAGTATATCAACAGCAGTTATTCCGACTTATGTGTTGCATTCGGGGGACATAGGAAACAGACACGGAGTCAAGAGGTTGTAAACAAAAAGACAACAACATGGTAAAACAGAGGACATCATTGAAGACCAAGAGTAATGTGGATAGATGACTTCAAACTTCTGAGACATACAAAAAGCTAAGGGAAGAAAATTGGCATGTTAGATATATATTTGGTTTTTGTTTATTAAACTCAACTTCGTAAGAGAACGTGCACCAAAGATAGAATATAGGCAAAAAAAAAAATAATTACGCAATGATACCCAACTTGTTTTTGTAAAACACTCCTGGGATATATTTGCTAATATTTTGCAACTCCTTTTTCGCGTATGCAAAGCTTAAAAGAAACGTCGAATCTACATATAGATTATTTGTTGTATCTTTCGAAAAATCGCCTTGCATGTTATTTCGGAGCACGGACAACAAGCTTAGGAACCGCTGATCTACAGAGTAAAGAAAGACAACAGAAACTGGTAATCCCCGAGAGTCGGATGTTTCTTTAAATGTGTGTTAAAATATGTCGTGATTGTCTTCGGGAAGATTATGTTCAAAGAGCAAAACACAGAGCATTCTGTCAGTCTCTTTGCCCGTTTAGATGAGAACTTCTTTTCCTGTGCGATAGTTGTGCAACCAGTTGTGCTAGACTGCAGACAGACAGTATGTGAATCGAGCAACCTTCACTGTGAGTTCTACAACACAAATCCGGCTATCTGCCATTTCGATCAATAAATCTGAAAGTGCCAATAAGATGGTCTGTTCCAGCATTGAGTATATTCGAATAATTCTCATGATTTCTGGAAGGGTTTCTTATATCGTATTCTAGCCGAAACTATCAGGGTTTTGTTTTTGGTTTTGTTTTTGTTTTTCTTCACAGAACTGCACAAGTTCGTTATACCCTTCTCGGACTCAACCGGTATCCATTAACCCGTTTTAGTCTCAGCTGTCTCGTACTGAAAACTGTGTTGCCTTTAAGAAAGTTCATCCTGGCTAATCAAAGATAGTAAAAGAGCATGTATGACGTGTTCAAAATACTGTATACACTGCAACTGGTGTCAAAATATACATAGAATAACTGCTATTAATATGTATTTTCACATAAATGATAATTCCTGAAGGGCGGTATTGGAAATATAAAATCTTCAGAGAGAGCCGTGAAACCGTATGGGTTTGTAATAAATGACAATACCAAGCCTTATTGGTGGAGGCCAAGTTTTGTAACGCAACATCATTCAGAGAAAGGAATTTCTTACCAGAAAGTGTGCCATTTATTACAGCTTATTGCAATTCCTGACATCAATTTGTATTCTTTCAAGTATCCAGTAGGGCATAGATTTGTGTGTTGTATGTGTGATTGTTGTTGTTTTTATTTATTTATTTATTTATTTATTTTTATTGTTGTTTTTATTATTATTGTTATAATTATTTTGTTCATTCTATCTTGCCAGGTCATTCCTTCTATCAGATTTTTTCTCTAGTTCCTTGTTTGCTACTCTCTGGCACTTTTTCATTCATTTCTCTCTCACTGCTTTTTATGTCTTTTTTTATGATTTCTTGCTGTTCGTTCCCTCCGATATCATCACAGACAAAACAAGCTCACGAATTGCTGTCCTGAGTGCCTTTGCCGTACAGCCGCGCTAGATGTGGGTGAGAAGGAAAGGTGCCGGCGCCCAGATCTTTAGATCTATTTCTTATATTATTTTGTTTTATTTCAGTTTATTTTATTTTATTCCAATTTTAATGTTGATTTTTATTTAATTGCTACAATAGCACACATAAAATCTCAGAAAAATTATGTAAAGTTGCTAAAGTTTATCACTCATTCATTTGTCTTACTTTGTGTTGTTTGTCTTTGATAACTCTGACAAAAAAATTGACGAGAATTATGGCATCGTGCATTGGCACAGAAGCTGATCTGTTATATCAGCTGAAAAAAAAAAGTGCTAAGGAAAGGTTAAGTGGGCTGAGATATCGCAGATTAACTGAACTGAGGAAGCAAGTAACGCATTAAATTCAATAAAAAAAAAAAAAAGTGTGAAATAACGGCGAACAAAATTACTATAGGAATCAGAAGAAATCAGAGGTATATATCGTCATTACAGTGTATGACTATGTAACCGAAACAGTCATTGCCGTTAGGTTAAATCAATCACGCAGAAAACGACATTGATCGTGCAGACGAAGCCACGTTTTACCTCTTATCGGACAAGCTGAAGATTTCTCAGGGGCTTTCAAAATCTGCGGGGCTGAAATTTTTATACTTACTCAACTGTGCAACGAAACTGCCAACGAGAACTCCTAAAAATTACTAACAAAAACGTGATGGCAATCTCTGATAATTTGTTTTCTCGAGTCTGTCTCTTTAATGTTGTGTCTGAATCAAGTGAAATTAATACATTTTATTCTGATGAGAGGACTAACAGAGAGAACTGATGTACTGTAGTGTTTTCTAAGATATCATTTTGTTGAGATATTACTTAAAAAAACAGAGTGTTTCCTTTAACTATGTTTTTCTTTAACATTTTTTTTAACTGTCAGCCAAATATAATGTTAATTATTATTCAAAAAAGAAACTCCCCTAATTTCTGGATGGATTTCAGATAATTGCGGAGTAACAAGATAACTCTTTTATTAATGTTTGTTTTATATAGTAATTTCCATTACTTTTGAAACGTCTCTTTCCCCCTTTCACTATAAACAGAATCAAGATCATTACGTAGTAATAGGTCATACGGTGCACATCTAGCGGATTAAAAAAATCCATTTTACCAATGTCTTTTCACCTCGGTCATCTGGATACAGTTTGGCTGCAACACTCTTAATTTGCGCTAAATGAAAAACTCAGATATATCTTTTGTCTGTGACTTTCAATGCAACAGTCTTACTTGAGGTTATAATGTTATTGGTGAAATCGTGAAGAAAGCTAGTTTATGTGATTGACTCTCTGACATTGTGACGAAATGGCAGTGTACCAGCGCCATCAGACATCAGATTTCTAAACCTCTCCAAGACAAGAACATTCCAAAATGAGTAAGTTTGTACCATTTAGCTCAAGTGGGTTTAGTGGATATTTACGAGCAATAAAAAATACTTGCACCAATTATAATTCGATAAATTGTTATGATAATTTGTCCTGTGTCATTTTCTTTCTTTTTCTCTTTTTTAATTTTTCTGCACTTGAATACTTCCTTTTCTTTTCTGTTTTTTTTTTTATCTTTCGTCTTCCTTTTGTTGTTGTTTTTTCATATTTGAGCATAATTATAAACCCTCCTCTCATGGATTTTACATTTGGTCACACAAAAAAGACGGGGTTCTAGCTCTGATTGCAAAAAAAAAAGGGGGGGGGGGGGTTCCAATAATGAGTCTTTATCAACTCAGAGGAATAATTCTTTAATTCTTAAATCCAGTTCTTCTTTCCCTTTTCATGGCTTCTAAGAGTGAATTAATACTTCTTTATCTTCCTTCGTCTTTTTTCCCCCAGAAGATAGTGGAATAGTGATATTCATCTTAGATATTCTAGATGATGATAATGGTAAAATGTTTGTCGAATAATTGAAGACATTATCAACCTACTTCTACTGCTCGGAGACAATTTAAAAGACACCTCAAACTACCAATAATGACTGCTTCCCTAGATATACATATTTGACATTTCTCATCAAAGACGGATTATGGTTTTGACCTATTATAGATTACCAGTATAGCACCATAATTTTCTGTTCTGCTTTCATACGAAACTTGAGGGAAATCTCTTTCCGCTATGAAGTGCTGTTACTTACCTTCTCTGCTTCGCTGACATGTTGAAAGATGAGACCTGGGAAAGTTTTACCAGACTTTCTCAAACCTTAAATCTGGTATCGTAAAATTCAATCACCTGGAGAAAGGAACAACCAAATTTGTTCCGTAAAGTTTTTAGTCTTGATGATTTTCCCAGAAGTCCCACTCATAAGTCCAACACTGTTGAGTTCACAACCAATTATCGGTAGACACCTAAAACACAGTCGGCATGGTACGCTGGTGGTTGACCTTATTACATTATCTCACGTGAAGCCAACAGCTCGTCTTCACTTTTCCAGTGGCCAAAGCAGCTTAATCCATCAGAGCCAGCCTTAGATTTGAAACAAAACGATGTCATGGTCACATCTCTTGAAATTACTACAAGACTTTTCGACAGCTTTCAGTGCTAAAACTGCATAGTGTTTCTTTTTAGGAATCTCTACTTACTTTCTCAAGTAAGATATTTATGATTCCTACACCCATCAATGTTTTGAAGCTTATCTTCAAGTACAAAACATATTACAATGCAAACATTTGTAGTTGGGTCGATTAGATGATATTTGAGGCTATATTATATCTATCAACAGCTCCAGTATAATCCAGCAACGGATGGCTGACATGCTAAAGACCATTGGCCTCTCTTGTGAAGTACAGTGTTGATGGCCTAAAGACTAGACGCTGGGACACATTTCTCCGTACATTATGACCTGGATGACAAACCGTTGGTAACGGTTCTTTGATCGCTGAGAGTAGAAACACAAAAATCATTAGACGTTGCAGGGAAAGAAGAGGAAAGTTAGCTGTGTAGTCTTCACGCTATGTCTGGACTACACCCAAAATATATTGTAACAGGCCTTATATATAAAATTTGTTACATAAGGGTGTCCTACGTGCTTCTGTTGTAAACGCTACAGAATTGTTAGCTGAAGAAAGTAAATTATGTAAGACCTACATCTTCTCAGTCCAGGCCATTTCTGAATATCAACAACGGTACATTGTTTATTTCACGACATCTCTGTGCAGGATAAAACTCATATATTCGTTAATGGTGTCTCAGCGAAACAGAGTAATTTGATTGGCCCTAAATAGCTAAAGTCAAGCTTTAAACTATAATTGTCTGGAATTTAAAAAAAAAATAATAATAATATTGATAATGAAACCTGTACATAGTGTAAATATCTCCCATAGCATACCGGGGAGCAGGTAATAAAGGCCGAACGGCTCATACCTGTGTAAAAATTAGAACAAGAATAGAGCTAATGGATAGGGAGATAGGGTCTATGTAGGAGTAGAGAACTAATAATAGCACCAAAATAGCAAATCAGGAATATGATAGCCAGAGGACTAAGAGCAACATCACCCAAATCCTCGTGGGAGGACCCAACAAAGAAAGATTAACAAGTTAGAAGATTAGTAGGAGTAGGACATAAGACATAGAAAACATAAATTGGACATAAATTGGACTATCCACATTGTACTATCAAGTTGAGATGGGGGCAATCTGGACAACAGAGTAGGAACAAATGAAAACAAATAAGCAAAGACACAAGACCGCAATATAATGACAACATAAAAATCTGTAGAGTAGGGTTAGTTAGTTGGATAATGGCTGGCTGATAAAAGAAAAAGAGCAAACGAACCTTATGATTAAAGACCGAACGGGAGATGCTCGAGGATGTCGGTTTAGCCCGGCCTGTAGCGACGGTATGAAATGGTATGGGCACATTACTCGCTCATCTGGCCTTGCCAAGACCATCATGCAGGGTACCGTAAATGGAGGCAGAAGGAGAGGGAGGCAGAAGA